>BMAV01008787.1:98550-120292 GCA_019973955.1 Trichonephila inaurata madagascariensis | reverse complement strand
CCCGTCTGCAGTGTTACCTCGAGAATTTTGTTTTTGGAATACCCCTCTAAAAAAAAAAAAAAATTCAAGACTAAAGGCTTCACAAATAGCTAAAAGTGTTGCTGAGATATTGCGTGTGATTTATTACAGTTTGAAAAAAATTAAAAAAGGATGACTATCATCCCCGAGTTACCCCAAGAAGCCATTCGCCTTCGAATGAACAGAGGAGCTAATGACCTTGCCAAAAAACAACTAAATAGGAAAATATTTTTAAAAAAAATGTTTTTTTTTGAAAGTATTTTTGTAATTTAGCATCAAAAAGGCCAGAAAAAACCAGGACAGAGCTTAAGAAAAAAAAATTTTTTTCGACTATCAAACATGGAGGAGGAGGGGGATAGTTTGAGGGTGAGAAAATTTTGGGTTTTAATCGGGAATTTATTGAATCAACAATGTACAAAATTTTTTTTGAACTTCGAAGTTTCAGGATAGCCGAGAAATTTTAGGCGAGGATGTTTTTATTTTCGGGGAAAGCGGCAGGAAGGGTTTTTTTAAGCAATGTTTCCCCATTGGGGCAGTTTTTTGGGGGGGCCCGAAGCCGGGTTCCGGGGAAAAAGGGTTCCCCCCCGGGAGGATTTTGGAAATTAGGGCACCCCCCCCCACACGGGGGCTTTAGGGTTTGGGGTTGGTCAATCGGACAAACCAGCCACCCCAACCCCGGCCCGGCCCAAGCCCAAAAACCACCAATGCCCAACCTTCCCCAAAAACAAGCTTCGCTTTTTGTGGGTTTTCCGAGGAATAATCGGGGGAAACGAATAACATCCGAGGAATTGCTCAAATCTGTCATAGTAGAAGAGGGGAAAAAAATATTCACAGATGAAAAAACCGCTAGTTAAATTCCCCAAAAAATGTTTAAAAGATAGAAAGAACGAAAAAGCTAAAAGTATTCCTTTTTACATTCCATTATTTAAAGGTTTTTTTCCCGTGTAGCAGACTTTTTGACGCACAGATTTTTTGTCGTTCCGAGTTATAAATATTTATTATTTTTGGGGTTTAATCGGCGATTGTTGTTTTTACTCAGTAAAACCCCGCTTAACGCTGTTTCGTTTGGCCTTTTTTTTCAACCCGGGGGTTCCCGAAATTGTAGGGTTTCAAAAAAGTACATAACATATCCGAAACAGTGAGTTGTGTTTTTTTGGTGCGGTGCTGTACGGGCAATTTTTATCATTTGAAACATTTGTTGACATTATTGTAAGTATAAATCTATGTAATTCTATAACGATTAATACAGTGGCAAATATTATGATCTTATTTTTTATCATGGGTGATAATGAAAACAAGAAAAGAAGCCAGAAAAAGCATTTCACTGGAAACTAAAATGCAATTGATTAGAAGATTAGATTCTGGTGAACGTCCATCTCAAATTAGTGCTGCATTGAATTTGGCAACTTCAACAAGATGCCTTCTTGACAAAAAGGCAGAAAATTGGAAACACAGAATAGACTGAAAGATCTGACTGACTTAGAATTTTATTTGTTTTTATATGTATATGTTCTTTTATATTGTTTTTACTTTTGTAAGAAATAAATGTTTGGTTTTACTTTTATTAAAAAAAAAAACATAATTATTAAATTTAATACCTAACCAATTTTCCATCCATCTACCCCTAACCCCATTATTTTCATGTTAAGATAGCTTCGTTTAGCGCTGTTTCGCATTACGCTCTACTTTGATGGAACGTATCCCCCGCGTTAAGCGGGGTCTTACTGTATTTGAATTTAAGATGTTAGAGGAAAATCAATAAAAAAATAGTATTAATTCAGAAAGACTTCATTTAATTAGCGATCTTTGCATGTACATGAAAGGTGATCGCCTGTACGCAGACTTTCGGAGGCAAGTGTATGTATTAGAGAGAGATAGAGGGGGAAATTTTCCCATTTTTGTCCAGGGTGGCGAAACTGTACGCTTTGACCACAATGACATTAATTTTCTCGTTAGTAATGTTATTCATATATTAAGAATTATCTTTTTACTTTTTAGTTCGATTAACTATAAAGGCATGTTTTTGTAGCTTTTAAAGCTAAAATTTATTCATTGATGAATTAATCTTAAATGCGTCATTTTTTTAGAATCTGGAATACCCATTAACGTTTTTGCTTTAGGGCTTTAACTTAATCTTTCTGTCATCAAAACTGGAAATAGTCACCAAATCTGGAAATGGTATATGGAATTAGTCGCCAAATCTGGAAATAGTTAATCCTGTTCAGGACAATGCAACAAAATGATGAAATTATTGTATTGTCATTAGTCCTTGACTAGTGTGCAAAATTTAGAATTATAATCTGACCTTTAAAGTGGGTAAAAATCGAGTTCAAAGATTCCGTTACATGCAAGTGAAGCTTATAAAAGTGTGTTAACAGGGCCGTCGCGGGGGGTTTGGCAATTTACCATCACCATAAGGGCGCCGGGGCCCGGGGGCCCCAAAAATTTATAGTACTTATTTTTTAATATAATGTTAAATAAACGTTTTTAGTTATCGCTTGCAATTTTGCATGTTTTTTTTTTTAAAAGAAAAAATAAATTTTATTTTATTTTTTTTTTTCCCTGTTCCGTTTGTGAAAACAAAATTTGATTGCCGATACGAAAAATTTAAAAATACTTTTCCCTTTGGAGTTGGTACCACCCCGAACGTGTAAAAAAATATAAATTTGTAAAAAGGTAACAACAGGAAGGGGGAATGTTTTGTAACGGCATATATTTATTTTTTATGTGCAAAGGGTTGTTGCGAAACATCGTTTTTTAGTTTGTTTTTTTGCAATGATAATATACATACTTTTTTTTAAAATATGGTAATAAAAAGTCGCCATTAAAAAATTATTATTGTATTCTCAACTTAAAATATATTTTTCATCACTTTTGGGGAATTTTTTTTTTGCTTTTTTTAACCCCATTGGGTCCCCTCTATATTTATTTTATTTATCTTGGGGGAATTTTCAATCGTTAAAAAAAATACATTTTAAACCCCCAATTGAGTTGAAATTTTATATACATATTATTTTTTGGATGTCAAAAATTTTAATTAAAATTAAAAAAAATTAATTGATTAAAACAAATTTTTTTTAAAGAATTAAAAATTTAACCCACGTTGGCATCGTTTTTGGCGATTTTTAGCGACCCTTTTGACCCCCTTAAAAGTCAAACGGGTTTTTTTCTAAAGGAAAAGATTAATTAAACTGAAATTTTATAAACACGATTTTTTTGGGATGAAATACGATACTTTAATAAAAATTTAAAAAAAAAATTAATTACTACTTAATTTTAAATGTGATTCTGTCATATGTATATACATTTTTTATATTAATTGTAACTATTTAATAAAAAAAACAGCTAAAATAAAATTTTTTTTTTTGTTGTTCCCAAAATAGGGAAATTGGGCTTAATTTTTTTTTTTTATTACTTGTTTATATTTCCTCTTTGTTTGGGTGTGTTTTAATAGTAACTTTCTTTAGGTTAAATTTTTCGGGATGATATAAAAAACACCCGATTTCTTCAATTACTGAAAGATTCAATCAATTAAAAGAACATTTCAATTACTTCAAGGTAATTTAAAAAACTGGAGTGACAATGAAATTTTAAAAATTTTTGTAAAAAAAATTTAAAAAAATTTAAAGGAAACTAAAAAAAGTTAATGAAAAGGATTTTTGGTGGATTAAATTTGTTCGGGAAAAAATAAAAATTTTTTTAATGTTTTCCCAAAAAGGATATGTCACCTATTGATGTTTTTTAAAATTTTATTAATGAAATTAACCCCCCCGGGTACATTTCCTATTGCAATAGCTTTTCGGAGTTTTTTTAACCCGCCAGTTTTGTTGATTTCTAGAAAAAGAAGTTTTCCCCAAACCCCTTTTAAAAACTACACTGGTAAGGGAAAACTTTAAACAACAATGTGAAATTTGGGAGATAGCCATGAAATTGCAGAAAAAGGAGGTCTGGAGATCAGTGAAAAGTAAGTCCGGGAGAAACGGGCATGCGGGATGCAAATATCAGGAACAAAAAGTCAAAACGCGATGTGGGTGCAAAAAAGGGTGATGTCGGGGCGCGCCGCTCAACAGTAGAATGAAATGAAGGACGGAGACGCAATTCACCATATTCCCCTGCAAGAGCCAGTGGGAACCCGCCCCTGAAGGGGCTTGAAGAAATCATTTTGGGGTGACTTCACACGTGGGGAAAGATCGGAAAGCTGGAGGAGGGGCGTACCCGTCACCAGTGGGAGCTGCAGAGTTCGGAAAACAACAAAAGTGCCGCGCGCTTGGAAAGCGTTCCCAAAACCCGGTTGGGGGGGTTGGCCCCGGGGACGAAAACCGGAGGGATTCCATATATCATCCTGGGGCGAAAAAAATTCGACAGCAGTCAGAAAGGCCCCTTTTTTCCAGAAACCTGTACAGCAAAAAGGCCGCAAATGAAACGGTTTTTCTGTGGAAGCCTTCAAAAAGGGGGCCTTTTACCCGCCGTCCCGGGAAAGTTTCCTGTTTAAATTGGCCCTCAAACCCCCGTTTAAGGGGGGGACAGAGAGACAAAAACTGGACAACTGGGTCAAAGGGGGTTTTTGTTCTCTTTACGGATTTAGAGTCGGTTCCGGTACCAGAAGCGATTCTCAACGCGTTTTGTTTTGGAGAGATCAACTTTTTTCCCCGTAAATAAAAAGGGAACACGTCACGGTGGTCCTGGATTTTTGCGGGGGGCATTAGGGGCGGAACTGAGCCCCATTTTCGACAGGGGGTCTGAAACCCGGGGGATCGCTAGGAGGGGTACTTTTCCCCATCTGCATTTTTTCCCGGGGGTGCCAGGCCCCAATTCATCTTTAAGGGGACAATGACGCACACGCCCCTTTTGTGTTGAGGCGCTGGAAAGTGAAGATATACTAATGGATTGGCCAGGGTGCTCCCAGATTTAAATCCCATCAACACCTTGGGATTTTGGGGGGTATTGCCACACGTCACATCATCGAGTACACCAACAACTCAGATGTTATTTTAAGAATGGGCACCCTACCTCAAAAATGTTGCACCAGCTGGGTTTTGAGTATGGACGGGGGCAACCATTGTAGTAAGGGAGGGCATATACCATATTAAGGGAAAATTCTTTTTGTTCTTCCTGTTGGGTAGACAATCATTTTCACGATACTAGCGTTCAATGTTTTTTTGTTTTATTCTCCCTATGCGTTGTGTTCCTTTTTTAGCACCGATGCTTTCGTCATCCTTTTCGTAATAATACCTTTTCCCCCATTTCAGAATTTCATGTCTCCAAAATTTTTTGTGAAGTTTTGGCAATAAACCCACCTGTTGCTTTTAAATTTGCCCCCAGTGAAATAATTTTATAGCGCAAAGAGATTTCGGACTTGTTAATTACATCCACAGAAAGCGAAATTTTTAATAAATGAAATATAATGGAGTTGTGGTATGAGCGTTTGTAGCCGTTTGGAAGCAAGGAGAACCCCTTTTTTGAATGTTTTTTTCTAATTTTATATTTTTTTAAAAAACTTTTATCATTTTTTTTTTTTAAAAATTTATGAAATAATAAAAAAAATAAAGACAAACGTTTTTTAATATTACAATTTTAAAGATTTTAATTCGAAAGTAAAATTTTTTGGGAATAATATAAAAGGGACGGGCACACGCGTTTTTTACATTAAAAATACCCCGGGGTCCGAATTAATGGAAACTTTTTTCCAACCAAACCAAGAAGTAAGGCGGAATGAAAAGGAAATTGGGAATCTTTTAAATATCAGAAGTTAGAGAAAGGGGGGTGGCAATTTGGGGAATTTTAAATGATAGTAGTGATTCATTTTGGGGAATGACAGCCAACACAAAAGTTATTCCTGACATAGTTTTTTGGGGAATTTAATGGAAGTTGCGTCTTTACGGGAAAAAAAGGGAGCAACTTCCTTTAAAAAGTTTAAATCCGGGATAAAAATTAAGGTAAGATTGACTATTTAATTTTAAAGGATCTGGGGATAGTATTGGAATTAAGTTTAGGCGAGTTATTTTTTGGGGATAGTGGCCCGGGGTTACGTTATTTCGGTATTATATATATTTGTGTTTAGTCATCGAAAGTTTCCCCCATATTTTTTATTATTACCCCAATCTGTTAGATGCTTGTTTTAAGATCTTAAAAAAGTCAAATTGTATGACAAATTTTAATTTCCTCATTTTTCCCCACACCTCTACTCACACTGATAATCAAGGAAAAAGGGCCCCCGGAGGAAGGCAACCTTCAAAAAAAGGTATTTAATAAAATTTGCATAAATTTTAAAAAGAGTGCAAAAAAAACCCCCAAAGGGGGCCCCCTAATGCCAACGCGGCGACCCTACGTGTTAAAATTGAAATAAGTTCTTTTCAGTGTAGTATAGGGCTGTAGGTCAATTTCGATTTGGATAGGTGGGTAACAATTAACGTCTTGCAGAGAAATTAAAAAGGGATATGTGAAAAGATGAGTATTTTTTATCATCTTGAAAATGTGTGAAAAGATGAGTATTTTTTATCATCTTGAAAATATGTGAAAAGATGAGTATTTTTTATCATCTTGAAAATCATCAAATCTAGTACTGAATTAATCCTGCAAAATGGATATTAAATTTTTAAATATACATTGCTCGGGGCATTATTAATTTTCTTAAATAGTTCCTGTATTAATATGAAAGGCGTTAATCTTTTTTTACTCTAAAATCGAGATGAAAAAAGAAAACGTCTATTCACACAAAAAGATATATGATCAACGGGAGTAAAAAATCTATGTCTATAATCTTAAATTTAAATTATTTAGATGTCCCCCCCCTATTGGTAAAAAAAAATTTTAACCCTTTTGTAATTTTCATTCTTTAGTAGCAAAAAACTCATAGGGCAATTCATTTTTTTCCCTTTTATATTTAAAAAAAACTCCCCTCAAAAATCTAGTGAGTGCATTCACACAACGGAGTGTTCTCTGCATGATAATTTTCTATTGTAATTCAATTACGTGTATTTAAAATAAATTTTGAGGGTTTTATTTATTTATTTTTATCTGAGATAACCACATTTCAATAAAATTGTAAAAAAATGTTTTTTGTTGTTATATTTTCAACTTTTCAATAAATCTTAGCGTGACACTGTTACAACTTCGCCGTGGCACGCGTGTTGCGGGCTGGCCACCACTGGCCTAGAGTGATAGTAACATCTTTGGATCTTTACAGTAACATAACAGATGATTATCCCCCTCCTCCGCGTGTCAACATTCAGAATCGTCTCATTTCGTCTTCTTTTCTTCCAAATAGATGTCTATCCTCCCTTAGATACACATTGCACAAGTTCTTATTAGATGTGTGTTCTCTCAACTGTCTTTCACAGATTTCGAGAAAAAGTACCATTTTTGATCTTGACATTCTATTTAAAATATATCCCAAGCAAGAAGCTTGGGATATATCCAAGCTTGGGCTAGATCCCAAGCAACCTAGCTACCAATGGACTAGGCGGTGCCATGCACCGGGGCCCTCAAGCTCAGGGGACGCTCTCGAACCCAAATTTATTATATATCCCCCCCCCCTTATTCTCCCAAATTTAAGATATAAATATTAAAGGTTGCAACACATAACTATAATCATCGCGATTCAAATTGAAAGTAATTTCGAATTTGTAGGAAATTCCCCTAAATTCTTTTCGTTGTTTGTTCAGAGTTGCGAACTTTACTTATTAAAAAGTTTGTTATTTTCAATTTTTTCCTTTTTCTATAAACTGTTACTTGAAAATAAACTTCAAGTTCCATGAAAAAAATCTTACCATAGCTATAATTACACTTAAAACCTACACAAGAAGCAATTCCTTTCTAGTTACATTCCTTTTTTTTTTTTAATAACGATGTGATTCATAATAAGCTAGTTTCCTGTTTCAGTATTTCGCAGTTTTCTGGTATCTGCAATACACTGATGTATCTGTCCCCCCCTGCTCTTTTGCAAAGGGTGTTTTTCTTAAATAATTGCAATAAAATTATATTTTCTTGTTCATGCATATTTTTTGTATCATTTCCTGTCTGTTAATGTCAATGGACCATTTTGTAGCTCTAAGCCATCTGGTGAATGCGTTCGATCCTCCCGAATAAATAGCTAGGAATTTTCCAACGACAATTTGTAGCGTCGCAAGAAAGAAAGAAACTCAGTAGAGGGCGTTTAGGTGCGAACGCCAAAATAAATAAATAAAATTGTAACTTTGTATATTTAAAATATTTATATATATATATTTACTTTTTTACTTGATAAAATGAAACCAATATAGGGCCCTCATTTTATTTGTTCATTTTTTTTTGCACCAGGGCCTTTGGATACCTATCTACGCCACTGATCCCAAGCGTAGTTGGATTCTTCTGTTCTATTTTTGAAGGAATTCCATTAGAATAATTTGTGATATGGTCGATCTTTGTCGACCATATCGTGGGGTTTCAGCGTAAGTTAGAGGTGTGGGATTCTCGAAATGATGAGACATTTTAGAATTCTTAATATGACTTTTATTAAGAGTTTAACTTAAACTACTTATATATTGAACAAACTTATATTAAGTGAGAATAAACCAAAACACGTAGCCGTAGTTAACACATCGCGCAATTGGATCACTTATCTATATAATTATATTATATCCACCTACTCTCAATCCTAATAATATATTCGAATTCTGAGTATAATCTTCCTACCTTGAATTCTAAGCAACGGTCCAATCCACTTCAGATATTCATCTAGGCTCGAGTACAATGGTATGTACCTTGAATTGATGGCGAGATTTCCGTGATTCTTGGGTAGGCCGTCAATTTACGCTTCTATCTTTTCTGAACTGAACTTTCTCTAAATTGCCATCGCTCTTACTAAAACTTCTGTCCTTTTAAAGGTTATCTTATTTGCATCTATCCTTCGTTTCACTTCTTGGATTTGGGTTGGAAAAGATTTGCCATTAATCGTGGCCGTCAAAGAACACAGAGGTTATGTTAGAGAAAGGACGCGTGAGCCGTCACAAATTGGAATAAAAATATTCATTTAAAAACGGTGTTAGTAGAGAATGTTTACACCATTGAAAGGGTTGGTCCCGTACAAAGTTACTGGCTCGATCTTGGAAACAAATTTCGTCCTAAAGAATAAAAATTTATTACATTACACAAATTAATATTGCGAAGAATATATGATAGTTAAATTGTTTTAACAAAATTAATATTTCACTTATTAAAAAATAATTAACATATGAAAAGCCTAAGTCACTCGCGCTGATAGCATAAGTGAAAATTATAAACAAAATAACAATGTAAGCTAAAAATTTCAATGTTTTTAAAAGATGATTATATATATTGTTTTTTCAAGCAGTTGATTTACTTTGTGTTTCGAGACATTCAAACATCTCTTGGAATGAGCAGGCGGACACATTCTTAAAATCAGTTACGGAATTGAATGTTTGTATCAACTGGATTGCCACTGAAGGCATCAATAATAATATTTTCCAGACTAGAACGGGAAAACTATTGAAAATTTCAATTCCAGAAAATATTTGGGAAATTTAGAGAACGTTCCGATTGTAGACATATTTAATTGGATAACACACAGAAGAAAGAAGACTTTGTGCATTCGGATAAGTAAAATGGCGATGACTCAAGGTTTTTTTACACAGATATAAAGTGAATAATAATCCAACATGTGTGTAGAACCTGAAATTGCATAAATGAATAAGATCATATTGTGAAATTGCCCTCCTTGGGTGCCCTTCTCTTTGATTATCAGCGTGAGCTAGAGATGTAGGAATAAATGAAGAACTAGAAGTTTCCATGTTCTTAATATGGCTTTATTAAGAACTTAAACGTCTAACAGATTAGATAATAATAATATATATGAGAGAATCTACGATGACAAAACACACAATATAAATAATACCGAAATAACGTAACTCGGACCACTATCAATAACTAACTCGCCTAAGCTCAATTCCAATAATATCATGTCCTAATATTAAATAGTCAATACTACCTTAATACGATCGTCGATCCAATCTTAAAGAAGTCGCGTACTTACTCGAGTGCAATGGTATGCACCTTGACCTAATGGCTCTATCTTCGGGATAACCTCTGTTGGCTGTCACTTCACAATTGACTCACGCACTCTCTTAACATTCCCCAAATTGCCACACGTGCTTACTCTAACTTCTTGCATCTTTTATTCACATTTCACTTCTTTGGTTTTGGTTGGAAAAGGGTTGCCATTAATTTTGGCCCCAAAAGAACCCAAAGGACATGTTAATGAAAAGATGCGTGAACCCGTTACAATATTTTCTTTGGAATGCACTTAAAATAGATCTACACTGCAAAATTACTTTTAGGGAACTTTTAGAGCCAAGACAGTGGTTAATAAATAAGAGTGGGGGTGGTATCTATATCATCCAGTAACAACCTCCGCACTAAAGTGATCATCTTAGTATAGTGGTTAAATTACTCGATTACGGAACCAAAGATCCTATGTTCTAACCTCCATTAATGACCCTGGCTGAACGCAAACTTCACGGAGCAGACGTGGCGCTATCTATCCGCTGCCAGAGCAACCAAAAGAAAGCCGTCACATACACATGACGCAGCACAGCAAAAGACGTCAGATCACATGACGCAGCACAGAAAAGCCTTCAAATCCATAGGGTGCAACGCTCAAGCCGACAAACACCAATGACGCAACAACAACTCACACGCTCACCATAATTATGGTATTGTTCGTTCACCGACTCACTGGCAGGGGAGTGTGTGAGCGTGATATCTAAACTGCTGTTTGTAAAAAATGCAACGCCATGAAGGAATCATCAGAATTAAATGAAATTTAATGCACAAATGACTTGTATTAGTACAAGTAAATGACGAAATTTTCAAAAAAAAAAAAAATTGTCCGAAATCAGTATTTGGTGTAGCCACCACGCACTGCAATAAGTGCTCTGTACTACGTGGCATGGTGTCAAACAGATTTTGAATGTCTACTTGTGGAAGAGAATTTCATATTGCTTATATGCGCAGCTTTGAAGCTGTAGGACGCAGATCAAGAGCGAGACGCCGACCAACAAAATCCCACACGGGCTCAATAGGCAACATATCCAGCGAATAAGAAAGCCAAGGAAAAAGTTACATGTGCTGGGCTGAACAGAAGTCTCGAACAGTCCTCGCAACATGTGGACGTGCATTATCTTGCTGAAAGATAGCTCCAGGGATGCCTTGAAGGAAGGGAACGACTTCGGGTTTTAGCACTTCACCGACGTACCTGTTGCTATTGAGATTACCCCCTCAATTCGTAGCAAATTGGATCGTCCATGATACGAAAACGCACCCCAAACCATAACTCCGGGTGTTAGGCCACTATGTCGTTCGATAACGCACTCTGGAAGGCAGCGTTCACCGGCATAGCGTCTAACACGAATGCGGCTTTCATAGTCCCCCAAATTGAAGCGTGATTCATCTAAAAAGACAACTAGGTGCCAATGAGCTAGCCAGGCTCTGTGTTCATGAGCCCATTGCAAACGCAGCCGTCAATGGTTTGCCGTTAGGGGATCCTGTATAAAAGCACCCTTGCACGCAATTCACGGTGCAGTAGATGTCGACGAATTGACGAAGCCGACATTATAGTACACCTGTATCAATTGATCAACGTGTTGTGCCAACTGCTTGGAAGAAGCTGTACGATCATTTACCGCCATGCGGAGCACGTGTCGATTGTCGCGCACTAACGTCACTTTCCGTCGTCCACTGCCAGTTTTTCGAGTTGTTCGGTGCTCGTCAGTCCACTGCTTCCAAACTCGCATCACTGTGGAATTGTTGCGCTGCACACGAGCTCCTACTGCGAATGAAATGATGAAAAAGAAATAAGAATTACACATTTCTATAAAACAAATCCTTACTTTTTGTTAGAATTCTAATTCGTCCTTAGAAAAATAAACTTTTCAGTTTTATCGAAAAAGCTGTCATACAGCTTATTTTTCTTTGCTGATTTTGTATGTCCTTTTCCATTTGAATTTGTTACTTTAGAAACATTATTTAATATTACATGAAGCGACTAAGTTTTAAATGTATGCAAGGAGATTGTGCTTCGGGATACTTTTCTTCAAGATATTAATCTAAAAGAAATGAAATCACGATTTGATTTCGAACCAACAAATTCATTTTCATTAAAAAAAAAGTCTGGATAATACTTATTTAACTTTCTTCAGCTATTCTTTCTCGCAAAGAAGATGAATTTCTTCAGTTGGCTCTCAGTCGTATATATTCCCCGATATTATTCAAAATCAATTTATTAGCAATGCATCGTTGTATCACAAGCAATTTTCCCCTTGCGCTCTAATTTTTTTTTTTTTTTTTAAGAAAAAGAACATAAATTGTTTTTTTTTTCTTCAGTTGTACTGTTCAGCAAAATTAACTTCAGATAGATTTGAAAAAAGAAGTTAAATGATACAAATGCGGAATGAATATTGAAATCTTAATATAGTTTTTCAACAAGAGCAATGAAATGTTTTAAAAAAGGAGACGATTGTTTTTCGAATACACTGTGAAGTTTACATTTTAACAGTTAAGTACAGAGTTCACGTGACCTTTTATCGTAATAAGTCCACATTTCAATATATTTGGGTTACCAAAAGCAAATAGTTTGCCAGAATAAAATTGATATCACACAGTGAAATCTAAAAAGAAAACACATTGCCAAATCCAAGGGGTCCACTGTTTTTCACCTTACTCCAGCCGAAAACATCATAACTTTTCAAAATATTCATAAAAAAAAATAAATGAAAATTTGGTGAAGAATTAGTGAATGAGAAATTAAGATTGTTTCGCTACTACTTTCTTCATCACCTAGGAAAGGCGAGTTTTCATTGCCACTGTGAAATATCAATACTAAAATTTCAATATCCTTCTTGACATCAGCGCCCTCCTGTGGCTCAATTTTTCAAAACATGAGCCTTCCTGCCTGCATACGTTTTTACAAAATGCGCCATATTGTTTGCTTAAACATGGCGGAACACTAAATGTTAATTTTAAAGAATTTTTATTTTATGTAATATAAGTTATTGTCTTTTGGATTGCAGTTGTGAAGCACATTTGTTCACCCAAAGGGTGAAGTATGACGGACGCGGGATTTTTTCGCGTGAGTACAATTAGTAAACTACTTTTCTGTGTTAAAAAGAAATGATTTTTTAAAGTGCATGTTGAATGCCGGTATCAGACATTTTGTACAGTTTTGAGTTACTAGTAATAAACTAGTTGGATTTATTTCAGGAATTTCACGCAATTTGACTAATTTTTTATAATTTGATGAAATGTTTTGTTCAGTAAAAGCTTTTTAGTGATTGATTCTCTAGAAAGTATATTCAAAGGACTCGAATGTTTGTTAAAATATTGATATGTTTTATGATTGAATTCAGTTGCTCTCAAAGTTAAGTAATTCATACATTGTGAGTTAAATTAGTGTGTAGTAAAGTGTTAAAAGAGTCATCAAGTTGTCAATTCTCAATTTGTCTTTTGGAATTGTTATATAATAATTTGGCGGCTTATTTTCTTCAGAAAATATGTTAAACGATTTCATGATAATTTATTCATACTCATGAAAAAAGTTCATAATGATATTTGATGGAAATGTTGATTTAAATTGTTTAACACATGTTTAATTTCTTTACTTTTGTTTCAATAGGGCACAAGTGCCGATCAGGACAACCGCTTTTGTGATAAACAAAAGAAATTACTGAAACAATTGAAGTTTAATGAAATTTTGACCAGAAAGGTTTGTATTATTGTTTTCAAAAAATGGTCTTGTGAATTTCCCCCAAAATATTTAAGGTTTTATGTATTTAATATTTATGGAAATACTAATTAGTATATTTGGGCATAAGTTTGATATAAAGGCTTTTGGATTTAAGTGGAACAGAGTTGGGAATCATGAACTTCCAAATGCTGTACAAAATGGTAATCTCACTCACTTAGGAGAGGAAACGAAAAGTGAGAACTTCCTTTCCTGTGCATGGATTACTATTGAAGCTACAGATAGTTGAAACTTAGGAACTAATTTCTTATCAGTATGCCATACACCAAGCTTATTTTTAGTGCTGTTTCAAAACCATGTCAAAAAAGAATCAATCCAAGGTGGCTGCCTAGCATTAAGAATTTGAATTAGAAATAATATAAAAGAATTGCTTAGCCTTTACGAAAAGGTATAATTACATAAATTTTAAAGAAGCTAAAAAAGAATACGCAAAAATGTACTTACTTTTTTTTGTAGAAAACCAATTGGAAAAATACGAGTATTAGGAATTAAAGGAATATAATATGAAGTATTGAGAAATGCCAGGGAAAAACAGCAGAAAAAAAAATGGAAAATGTAATCTGAGATAAATGATTAAAATATAATAATAAATGTGTTAAATAATTAAAGTTTTCAAGCCAAATAAAGAAATGGTATGTATTATTGCAACAATTGCCAACTTTATTAAAAACTTAACAAGTTGGCAATCCCGATTTCCTATGGGTAGTATGCGCTGAATTGGCATCCATGTGCTTCATTCCATATAATGTTGCCATTAGGTTGCGATAATATGCAAGTACCAAAGTAATTACTACAGGGAACTAAAAAGATTGATGGTAAAATATGAAATTTTATGAACCTGATTCCTCGAATGTATTAATATATTTGAGAAATTCAAATATATTGAAAATAACTTGATTAATTTTCAATATATCCAAAAGTTCTTAGTTTTGTTGATGAATGTCATGGAACAAGTAACGTAGAAAAATGCATTAATTAAAAATAAAATTGAAGTAAAATATAGTGAAAAATTACAATTTGCTGCCAATGAAAAAAAAAATTGATAGATGTACTATTGTAGCCTCAAATTTGCTCTGTAAGATCCGCAATATAACATGACCATCAAATTTCTTAACATATTTGGAAACTATTTTCGTCTCGCTACCACATTTATCGCATTTCATGGTGGTCTAAATAAGCTAAATCTTAATATAGAATTAGAATTATATAGGGGGGGGGGGGGGGGGGGGGGGGGACAAGGGGGGGGGGTGCGAAGTCAGCAGTCCTTTTCGTTCATAAAAATTGAAAGCGGGCCCCTCATATTCTTTTAAAAGAAAGATCCTAGTACTCGCCAATCATATTTGAAATATCCATGTTTGAAAAATGACTGGAGACAGAAGTTGCAATCTAAGCAACATAAGGTATGGAAATGGTTAAATTTGTAAGAAAAAGTCTAATTAAAATTGTCTGAAGTTAATTGAAATATTACTATATATATATAAACCAATATATTAATTTTAATATACTATAATAATAATAAATAAGGTAATATAAATGACATGCAAAAAAAAAAAAAAAATACAAAAAGGAATAAAATTTTAAAAATACTTAAAAAAAATTAATAAAGATATAAGTAAAATATCAATAGCAACCACAGAACCAGAGATAAAAACCAAGGTAACCATATTGTAATGTACACTTGGCAAATGTCAAAAACAACTTGATGCCTAGCATACTGATATCAAATATGTATGGAAATTTGTCTATTTTCTGATTGAAAATTTAAATATAATTATAGTTTATATGGACTATGAAATATGATGCAGTGACTAGAAGGAAACTTGTAAACTTCTGGCTGATATTGGTGTTAATATTAGTAGGGATCTTATTTTTAAATTGTCAATCTATTATTAGCAATGTGAATATACTGCCATCTTCTCTCGGTTGTAGTATTTCCTAGATTTTCTACCTCTTTGTTACAATAAGGAAAAAGCTGGAAGATGCGAATGAAAGAAAAATGTACAATAAGCCTTTTTTTCAATAGAAAGAAATTTTATAATTATTTTAACCAAACTGCTATGCAAATGGAAATGGGTAAAAAAAATGCCATTGGAGGTGTAATGTTGTTGATTGTCAGAGTACTATTGACCTTTGTGTTTTGAATTAATTTCCTAGATCTAGGATTCCATTCCTAGTCTTGTGCTTTGTTTACTGCTAAACAAACTTATTAGTATTATTTTTTTTATTGTGATATCAACAGTATGCAAATTTTAGCCTAGTATCAACTGTAGATTGATAATATCACCAATGTTGTTGCTCGCCACAACTCGGAAAAGCAGTCCATATATAACCGTTGAATACCAAAATTTCAAATTAAAAATAATTCCAATACATGTGAAGCAGAGATAAATATGTATGAAATTGGAAAAATATAAATACGCAAGAGAGAAGTATAATATGAATCTAAATAATTAGGTATGAAGAAGAATGCAACTTATTTAAGAAACACAGGAAGTATGAAAAATTGTTGGATGACTATCACGAATGAACTAAAATAATGGTAAAGGCACTTGCAAATCCAGGAATGACAACCTGTTGAAAAATTCTATTCTAAAGATTTTGACAGATTATTGTACTTTAGTCTCTATTGAATGGAGCCATTGGAACACACTAGTTTGTTTTTAATGTACAAAGTAAGATTTCATTACATAATCTCTTTGTGTGTGTTCTGACCATTGTATTTATATGCCAGCATTAAATAAACACTACCTGATCATCATTTATGCATCCGAAGCATCTTTCTGTTCACCCCAGCCATTGAATATATATGCCAGTCTCAATCTTTTAATGTTGTATCTAAAGAAATTGATTCAAAATGTCTCTCCCAAATCGAACTGTAAGTAGTTGGGTTATAAAGCATCCACCTCACAAGATTAATTTAAAAAAAAAAAAACTGTTGGAGATTACATCACTGCTTGTTATAGCACTGTTCTTTATCACCACTAGCAAACAAGATAACATACAAAAGAGCGAGAAAAAGGAAGAATTTTGGGTTTCGACTGACTGACCTTTCAAGTTCTGTGTAAAAGGCTGTCTGAATCCGCATTGAAAAGGCAGAATTTTTTTTTATTTTCTACATATTGCCATGTTTGGCTTCATGATTCCTATGACCAATAACAGTAGTTGTTTAAACCTCATAAATTGAACCTTTTGTGATGTGTGTAATGAGTTTATTGTATTGGATAATATCATTTATGTTTGTGGTGGAAAAACTAGAAGAGCAATCATCACCAACCCCACAATCCCAGAACAAAGGAAAAATTGTTTATTTGCGGTATGTGTTTTCAAATAAAATAAGCAGTATTCGAGTACATATGTATAAGTTACAATGTTGTAAAATTTTGTTCAATTTGATTAATTCTTTTTAAAAATGTCTTCAGAATTTAGATTGGTTATCTTTTACGTTTGCTCAAGACAGCTTTAAATTATTCAATTCAGAAATCTATTGATTCAAATTATTAGAGTATTCATCTGTTATACTGAATAAAAATTTAGCTCTTTTAGAAAGAAAAGGAAAAAAATATCAATTTACAGATTTAATTCCAGTTTTAACTACATTACTAATGTATGAGTCTTTGACTTTTGCTTTTTTTACCCCTTGCTGTTGGGATTACAGCTATATATAGCTTTGTGGACATCATTACATATGATTTCACATTTTTTTTATCTTTACTTTTGACAGAAAGGTATTAAAAGAAATTATAACAGCATGTTAAATATTCTGTATTATAAAGGGGGCCATAAAAAAAAGTTAGCTGATTTTTTAGTATCATCCAATGAGATGAATAGGTTCTCTAGCTAGTACTAATTAAAAGAAAATCAATTTATTAAGTTCAATTTTTACTTGAGCTTTGAGACAAATTGAATTAACATTTTTTAATAACTTTTTCAGGTTGATATGAACAAAATAAATTTAGATGTAGTTAAGCCATGGATTGCCAAACGCATTACTGATATGTTAGGAGGAATAGAAGATGATGTTGTCATAGAATTTGTTTTCAATCAGTTGGAAGCAGAGAAAGTAAGTACTTTTTATGATGTCACTGTTTACCCCTTTCAACAACATTGGGTACATTACACCTTTATATCAGTTTACATTTTTTAGTGATAAAATACTTATTTTTCAAGAAAATTTTGTTTTTTAATAAATCAATTATTTAATATTTTATGTATTGCAGTATCCAGATGCCAGAATGATGCAGATAAATTTGACTGGTTTCCTAACTGGGAAATATGCAAGGGAATTTATGGCTGAACTGTGGACATTGTTGATTAGTGCAGAAGATAGTTCAGACGGTATCCCTTCTGCCATCCTTGAACAAAAGAAAGATGAGATTAAAAAAAGGATGGTGAGTTATTTCTTGTTAAAGACAGCAGTCAAAATGTATTCAAAACCTTTTGTAGAGTTGTAAAAGTTAAATTCATCTTTTCTTATATTAAAGGGCAGTTGCAAAAGCTCTTTCAAAAGCTAGATTTAATTCCTATTGCATCATTTAGAAATCAACTGACATATAGCAAGTTTAAAGAAGCACTGAAACCAATCTTGGATTCAAAAACAAATGAAATTTTAAATCTTGACATTAGATAAGGATCTATTGGAATTTCTTTTTCTGTAATAAACCAATTGTACACTTAAGATTGTCTTTACTTAATCTTATAGAATAGGTTTTTTTTTTGGATACAACAAAACTCAAAAATTAGTTTTATGTTCTGGCTTTTTGCTATTCCATAGAGAGTAGCATGTATAATTATACTACTCATTTTTTAAATTTAAATTGATCAATTTTTTCTGGTATATATATTTCACACTTTTCTCCTATTTGTAATGCTAAATCATCTCTCCCTTTACATAAACTAAACTCAGTGGCACAACAGCCCATGAGGGCTAAGGTCTACTGTGCCAATCTCAGTTTTTGTGACCTTGGGCGTTGAAGTGCATGAGCAGATGTTTCGATCAGTCTGATGCAAAACCCCCAGTGTTAAGTTCCCAGTCAAGCTTGGTAATCATTTATCAACCCTCTGAAGAGGTGAAAGGTTGAGTCGACCTTGCCCAACTCGGTTTGAACCCCAAACCTGTGGCATGGAAGCGTGATACACTACCATTCAACCTCTAAGCTTCTCCCTTTACATGGTAAAATGAAGAATTAATTTGATGTGAAATATTTTAAAAATGTTATATTATAAACAGATATATAAATAGCAATGTTGCAAAAATTTTTGAGACAATTTTCTGTCTGAAAATGTGCTCTCTGTTTAGTTCAGTTTCTTGTACTTTTAGCAAAGACAGCTTTAAGGGAAGCCTTTTGGTCAGGTGAGAAAACTACATGCTAAATACACATTCACCTTTTCGTCTATAACTAATTTTTAGCCATAAGCTGCTATCAATAATTACATTTGTCTGCATTCTCACTCCTGAAGTAGTTTACCTTCCAAGTCCATTTTTTCCCTAATTAATCCTCCAGTTCAGAACTCTGCTGCCTCAAATTGTTACTAATGAAAATTCTCATAAGAGTTCATTTTGGAAATGGAGGGAAGAGTTCTTTATCAGAAAACAACTTAACTATTGGGTTAATCAGAATCGAAATTCTATTTATTACCATATATATCAAATCACTGTTTCCTAAGTGCAAACTATGTAGTTAGGAGCCTTAAATATTTCTTTTTTAACTTTTTAAGTTTTAGTTTTATTCTCTTTAAATTAATCACATTGTGTAAAATTTTAATTTCAATAGGTATAATATTGCTGGAAAAACTCTTATAGCAAATACCTATTTGCATGCCAAATAAGTTTCAATTTTTATAAACCAAACATGATTTTTCAGTCCAGAAACAATATTTTTCATAATTTTTTTTTATAAAAAAAAGTTAATAGAAAAGTTTTACTATTCAAATTAGTTTTAAATCAGGGAAACTGCCTTCAGATTTTTTTTTCAAGATGAATATAAAATGCTTTGAATAACTACCGAAAAATGTTTCTGCTGATAAAAAAAGGTTCAAAAACTGATGCTGTTGTAAAATACTGCCAAATTATCCGAAATTTGCAAAATAAGAATAACTATTTTTCTTGTCTTTCATATCCTTAAATATTTCTGTACAATTGTTTTCTAACTATACAGTAACATGAAGGCATTGTCATCATTGTCATTCAAGTAACATTTATACTAGATGATAATCATCATTCCTCTCATGAATAAATGCCATTTTTTGTTTCTTACTTTTCGTTTGGATTAAACTTCTATTCAGTGAAATTTCATTTTGTGTAAAATTTATCAACTTTTTTGTGTACATGTGATCATTGATACTGCTATGACTGGGAGCTAAGGTAGTGTCTAAATATGATTCAATATTTTATTATGTATTGATAAAAAAAACCATTTCTAATTTTTATAAAACATATATCATTAACAAGGATATGATTTAACAAAAATTGTACTGTAGCTTGTATTTTGAATTAATTCTAATGTTATCAAATAATGGATTAATAGAAAATCCTAAACCATAAACTTCTTAAATTTAAGTAGATTTTAAATAGAACAAAGAATATTTCTTTGATTTTCCTATATGATATAAATTTCTAGTTAAACATAAATTAAGAGAAATTGTGTTTTTTGTAAATTCATTGATATGCATCTGGAGACTTTTAAAATTGATATTTGACTTAAAGAAATAAAATTATTTTAGATTTAAGTAACAAAAGTACTTGCGTAGAGTACCTGAAGTATTGCAGCCATGTTATTAAGAGTTGCCGGAGTTAAAGACGATATCGAATTCTGATCTAACATCAGTTTTTCTTGCATTGCAAAATTTTTAGTAATAAGTGCCTTAAGAATAACTATTTCTTCTATGTGTTTTCTATTTATACTTCAAAAAATGAATTTAGTTTAAATATGTATTGGTCTTTCCCTTTTTAGTCTGTTTTGATTTTATAGTGGCAGTTTTCAAAATTTGCTTTCCATTGCAATTATTTAGTTCTAAAGCAAAATTTATATTTTCATCTTTACAAAAAAGGTTTTATTTTTAAATGTGGCTTTATAAGTGGTGTATTTGAATAGAATTTTAGTATTTAGAGCATAAACAAACAAAAAGGTTTAAAGATTTGGTATTACACTGTCAACCAATAAATTAATCAAGATTTCTAAATATTTACACGTTTATTTACACAGTTAACTAAGTTGGTTTCATAATTATTTTTGTCAAAAAGAGAAATAATTCAATTTTAGATAAATTATGTAACAATAATTACATTAATCAGGACTGTGTTTTTAAATAAATAGAACACATGCTAGTTTTTACACTTTTTGAGGGAATGATCCTGAAATTTTGGGAATGTTCCACTACATTCTTTTTAATGATAAATTGAATATTCTAATAATTTTTTGCAAAAGAGGAAAAAGACAATTTTTAAACAAGGCTGCTGTATTTGAGAATGTGCAAACCTATCTTCATTATTGGTTATAATGTTACAATGGATTTCTATTGTTCTTTCCTGTTTTTTACTGAATGAACATTTGGTTTTCTAAAGCCCAATATTAATTGTAGTATAAAAGTTTTGTCAAATATTTTTAAAGAAATATTTATGGTTACTGAAATGAAATTTACAAAAAATTTGATAAATTTGTCATTTAAAAAATTGTGTTGCATACATTTAATATAATCCACTGTATTAAAAGATTTACTCTTTTGACATAATTTGTTCATGATAAATGCTTATAAGTCCAATTTTAAATGTGTCGGTGTACTTTTTATATTTCAGCTTTTTTGCTTTCAGTATTTATTACATATTAATAAATAGTAATGCATTTTTCAAAGTTAACATAATTAAATTTTATTGTAGGAAGAGCATGATAGAGTTTCTTCCAATTTAAAAAAATATGATGAAAAATCAAAGAA
>BMAV01008787.1:85905-98150 GCA_019973955.1 Trichonephila inaurata madagascariensis | reverse complement strand
CCATTGAATTTAAAACAAACATTAAACTAATTGTACTTGTTGTTCCATTTGTAAAACTCAGATAAAATTTCAAACTTCATATTTGGGTAAAGATGTTTAAATGCTAGGAAAAAAAATTTCTTCAAAAAGATTTCTTTAAATAAAAAAAAATCATATGTTTATCCTTTTAAATAAAATGCATGTTGTATACATATGTACTTTTTAGGAGAGTTTCTGCAAAGAGCAAAACTTGGCAACACCGAAACACGTGAACTGATTAGCTGGAAAAACACAAGATAGTTTTTATCGTGTGACAATGACGTCGCATGAGTTTTTAAATTGATTGGCTGGAATCACGTGGCTTTCACCTATCATGTGATTATGACGTCACATGAATTGAGTCCATTGTGATTTACATGAAATTAATTTTTTTTACTTTGTTATTATTTTGTATTTTAACATTATAATTATATATTTCTGGTTCCCTTTGTAAAATTTATTTAGTTTTAAAGGAACTCTTTATATATGTGTAGTGAGTATTTTCAGTATCTCCTTCTGAGGGAAAAACTGGAGGTGTAATTTACAAGAGAACTTTAGCTATATATACAGTATTCTCCATTTATAATTAAAATTTCCAATCTTGGCATTTTTTTTAGTATCCAGAAAAATAGCAAAGTTTCTTTAGAAATAGAGTATTATCAAATTAATAAAACTTTTTCTTCTAAACTCAGAATTTTTTTTAAAGGTCAGAAAGTTCTAAGAAAATTGCAAGTAGTGACAAAGAAAATTCAATTAAGAGCTCCCGTAAAAGGAGATCTCAATCCAAGTCTGCTTCACCTTCTAGACATGGGAAGAAAAAAGAGAGGTATGATTAAAAATAAATTTATAAATTGTTTTTAATTTAATTCAGGAAGAAATTATATGTAAGGGTTACTTTTTCTATCATTGGAGAGTGTTAAAAATGCTTTTAACCCCCTCCTCCCCCTTGTAAATAAAACGAATGAGTTTGAATGAATCAATTTTTAGTTCTCGCTTTCTCTTTCAGTGTAAATGTTTTTTCATTATTTGCCCATTAACTATGTAACTTAAATTTCTTTTGCTAGAATCATCTGAAAAAAATTGCAGAAGTAAATGTTAAAGAACCTTTCACTACTTCAGTGGGTTGATAAATGAGTATCAAGCTTGTTGACCTCAGTGCCCAAAGTCATGAAAACTGAGATGGGCTTGCCATCATTGGCTGTTGCGTTGCTGAGTTTAGTTTAGTTTTAAATGTGGAAGAATGAATGAGGACTTAAAAGAAAGCTAATTTATCAGTGCATATTTTTGCATTTCATTATTATTATTATTTATAAAAACATCTGTTCTATGTTCTGTCTTCATTTTATTAAAAATAAAACACACATACATTTTATATCAGTGGTATAATTTCCATTTCTTGTATTATTTTTACTGTCATTACATCTATTAAAAAGAATATATATATGTTTCTCTATTAATCCTAAAAAATCATTTCATTTATAACTTATAATATCTGTGTGTTTTTTTTTTTTAGATTTTAATGAATGAAATTCAGAAATTAATCAAATTAGAATGAATTGAATAAGAGTGAAACCAATAAAATTGTAACTTAAAAATTTTCTAATTTGGGAAATATTAGTTATTAATGCTAAAATGTAGGTACTTACTTTATATGAGAAATAATGGCAGTCTTTTCCTTTGTGATAGATTTTTTTTGGTGATTTTCAAACGTAATTGTATTTTTTTGAACACATACACATTGCTGTTACAGTGCAGTATTAAACATATTTTAAAATTTTATTAAAAACAAATGCATTTTTTTTTAAAAAAAATATATAGTAATTATATAGGTAAGCTATATATTCAATATGATCTTTAAATGAATCAAATTCTGCATTGTGCGATGGATCATATGAATTTAGACATTAAATATTGGAAAGAACTTTTTATTACTTTTATTTAAATAAGATATACATAAAAAGAAATAAAAATTTTGTGAAAAAATTTGAAGTAATTGCTAATATTTTATTATTCAATCAAACAGAAAAATTTGAAGTGAAAGTAAGATTCAAATTGTTCTTCAAATTACATTTTTTCAAACTATATTGTAGTAATTTATTTATAGATACAAAATGTTTATTTCTGTAAGTATATGGATGTTTTTAGTTCTTTTTACAATTTGCAAATATTTTAGGATTCAATATTTAAAATATTTTTTTCTTCTGAATTTGTTAGATTCATTAGCTAGCAGCATTCCTGAAATTAATTGAAATGAAATAAATTACTCCACACATTGAAAGCTCAAAATCAGATTTAATATTTAGTTCAATTAAGCTGTTTATTTAAAAGAATCATTTTAAATATTTTTATTAAGCTATTTATTGCTTCATATTTTTTGTTAAATAAAAGTTTCAGATTTTTTTATATTGATCACATTTTGATGCTGACATTTTGCTATATTTTCTGTTTTTCTGAACTCGAGGTAGACAATACAGTTTTAATTGCTATTGATAATACATGGGTTTTTTTTTTTTTTTAAAATATATATATATATTTTTTTTCATGAATAATAAGGTATAAATTTATTAAATGTACACTCATTTAGTGTTTTAAAAAATTCTGCTACCTTTTATTTATTACAAAACCTTAATGTAATCTTATGTAGGAATTTGTCACTAGTAAACATCCTTTATTTGAAATTTTTTTTATTATTTATTAAAATAAATCAGCAGTTTTTTTAAAGTGTTTTTAATTGGAAAATAATCAAAGTTAAGTATTTGTGGAGAATTTGTTTTATATATACACAAACAAGAAATTGTATCGAAAAATTAAGCTATACCAATTTTGAAAATAAAATTTTAAAGTAATACTTATAGTTGTAATGTGCTAAAATGAGGCTTTATAATTAATAGTCTAAAATAAGTTATTCACAATTAAATAGCAGAAAATAATTGTTTTTAATTCCTAATAAGTCAAATTTGTTTTCATACATGAACGTTTTTCTTTTCTCTAACTAATGGTCTAACAATTTTGGATGCTAATTTGGAAAGTTTGTATTAAAATGTGAAATTTTTAGCACCAACTTATTAGATTCTCTAACAAGTGTTCAAAAATTATGAATTTCAAATTAAATTAAATTTTTTTCATATAAGAAACATGAAGTTTAATGTTATAAAATACAAACTTTCCGAGTAAATATCACACCTGAACTTAACATTGAAGTAAAAATAGCATATCCCTTATTCAGCGGAAATATTTGACAGGATTAAATTTTTATTTTATATATATATATGAGCCAGTATTGTTTCAATAAGATAAATTTCAGTTATAAATGAGTTAGCAGTTTAACAATGAAAATAATTTTTTTGTAAGAAATATTTTATTCTTGGTTCTAAAGGGATTTCTTAAATTCCATTTTAGTTTTTTATGTAATTAAAATTATTAATATGTGATAGATAAATTATTATTATTTTTTTTAAAAAAAAGATCACTTTAAAATGGTAATGTCTACAATTTACTAAGTAGTTTTTCAATATTATATCTTTTTTATTGATAAAAACATAAACTATTATTAGTTATTGCTGCAGGAAACATAATAATTAATTTGATTTTTATTACAAGGGAAGATATGGAGTAGTGAAGGCAAGTATTGTTCACTGATACAGACCATGAAAAAAAATCTTATAATGATTTAAAATTCAACTTGTTTGAATCTAAATGATCCAAGATTACTCCTCACTTTTCTAGATGAAAAAAGTGACCTTGAATTTCTTCTAATTTCCCTAGTAAATAACAGGAAAAATTAAACAAGAATTTTGAGAAAGAAATAGGCATTCCATTTTATTAATAGGCTGTACTACATTCCATTCAAGAGACATGAGTCTGAAAATTTGAAGAATGTATCCCCTGTAACCAACAATATTTAAATCTTAGAATTTTGATGTAATCAACTCATATCATGAAAAGTATGCTAAAGTTTCTAATTTGTAGCATAGAAGTAACATATATATATATATTATGATCATAATCTGAGTTAAATTTAATAGCTGCCATGTTTTTTTGGATGAAATGATGAATTTGTAATTAATTTGCTGGACAAAGCAGGCTTAGTTTTTTGAGATCCTAGTGATTAGTATTTTTATGTTAATTAATCTTATAAAATTTGAGAACTGTATGATTTGTGTAATAAATATCTACTAAATTTTATTAAAATTACTAATTTTTAAAAATATATTGCATATAATTTTCTGTCTAATATGAGGACTTTCATTAGTAAGATTTTTTCATAAGAATAACCAGAATTTAATAATTGAAATAATAATAATCTCTCTTGGGAAAATTCTACTGTAAGAAATCACTGTATTTGTTTGGGGTAAAATTAATTTGTATTCTTTATATGAAGATAATCTTGATTTTCCCTTTAAATATTTGTATTCAGATAAAATACTTCATTTTAAAGGCACAGTGAGAAATATTTTTAGTGAATATTTCTTCCTAAAGTATATATTTTCATTAAGAAGGTTAAAGAACTTTAAAGAATGTTATAGTATAATATATGTATTTACTTACTTTCTATGATAAATTTTAAAAAATACTGTGCATCTATTAATTCTGTCCCAGGATTTCTTGAAAAAGTTATTTTTTCCACCTGACTTCTAGGATAATTGTGGGTTATTGAACATTTCACATGAATGAATTCAAAAAGTTAATTTTAATATTAGATGGGAGAACCTGTCAGTAGAATAGGTATTGAAATGTATGTTAAAGGAGCGATTAGCTGAAGAAAATGGGAGTCTGCAAGGAATTGGAAAATTGCTACATATTTTTAAGGTTCAGAACAGACTAAAATATGGATTCCTGTTAATACTAATGGCAGACGTAAGAATTCATCTCGCAACTTAAAATTAAAAAAAAAAAAAAATTCAGAACAAAAATTGAAATTTTGAGTAAGCAATTATTTTTTAAAATGCTAGTAT
This sequence comes from Trichonephila inaurata madagascariensis, assembly GCA_019973955.1. NCBI lineage: Eukaryota > Metazoa > Arthropoda > Arachnida > Araneae > Nephilidae > Trichonephila > Trichonephila inaurata. Next base: position 93,177 of record BMAV01008787.1, on the reverse strand, counting down.
GGGATATTGCCATAATTATAAGTATGCAATTAGGTTAGAATATATATAATTTTAGTCTTGTCTTATGGCATTAAAAATAATTTATTTGCTAATGAAAAATCTGCACATAATTGTACTAATGTAACTTAAAATACAAAATCTCTTTGTTTTTAATTATCTTTTCAAAAAATGCATTAATCCTATGCACATATGCTTAAGAAGATTTCACTGTATATAACTTAAAATTTCAAACAAAATTAAAAATTTGAAGAATAGATTAATTAAAAGTAAACAGTTACGAAATCTAATTATAGTTATAAGCAAAGTTAAAGTCTTTTCAGTAATAAATATGTGCAATATATTTAAGAAATATTAATAATTACAGTCGGATCTCTATATAACAAAATTGCTCAATCCCGGAAAAAAAGTTCGTTATGTGGAAAATTCGTTGTATAGAGGTTCATCTTTTAATATACGTTATAAACCACATAAAACAAATTTTAAATTCATAAACACTATATTAAAAAAAGTAATTATATTCACACCTTTTTAAAATTAATATATGTTTATTTTGTATATCTTACCCATCAAAAAAGAAAGAAGGAAAAACAGCAAGGAAAAAGAATGTTGGAAAATTAACTGTATTTTCAATATTAAGAAAATAATTTTATAATAAAAATAATTAATTTTATAGACATTTTGTCCTTTAAAACATACAAGTAATATTAAACATACATTATTTTATAATTAGAACACAGGGACAAGGGACAACTCCACTGTGGGTGGAATGGAAGATATTTCTACTAAACTGGGCAATGGGGGTTAAAGGTTGTACTCCTTGGATGAAACGTCCAGAACTCTGTTGCTCTTGGTGAGTTAGGATCTAATAAAACCAGTTCAAAATTTATGACCACCATAAAATGTGTTAACGAAAGAGTAACTTGAAATTTTTTCAGAAATGCTTTAAAAAAAAGAACAAAAATTGAATCACAAAAGAAAAAGTTCGTTATATAGATAATGCACTTTGCTATAGAGAGGTTATTTTATGAAGAAAATCGTGAAATGTTCCAGGAAAAATTTGGTTATAGAAAAATTCGCAATATAGAGGTTCGACTGTATTTCAAAATGAAATTTAAAGTAGTTTTCATAATATAAAACTGCTATCTTGAAATAGTAATATTTAAACTTATAAACAGTAGGCAAAACAGTTTAGTTTTTAAAGCCTACTTATTCAGCTTAATTTTACTATGGTGAAATAATCTACAATGTATTGGTTTATACAGTAAACTTTTCAAATATAGAAGGCTCCTTGAAATAAATATTTTACCGGGAAAATTTAGGAAATGCTATTTTTTCTTCAATCCGCGCTCCATTTATTTGCAAATTGTTCCAAAAGATCTTATTTTTGTAAAGCAGATAATCCAGAATGCCAACTTGCCTAAAACCATGCAGGTCTCATTCCCGTTCTCCCAGACGGAGTCGCTCCAATGACCAAAGCAAGAGCCACCAATCACCTCCTCCCAAGAGTAAGTCTCCACATCAAGCTCTGTCACCAGTTCTTGATAACAAGAAGTCTTCCCCAACCAACAGAAGAAGCAAGTCTCTGCCCAAGAGCAAGTCATCATCACCAGCACGAGAAAAATCACTGCGGCATAGTAAGACTCCTTCTCCACCGCGCAGAAGACCATCAGCGGATCGTCGAAAGTCATCCCCAAAGCGAAAGAATGCATCCCGTCCCAGCCGGTCTCCTCCACCTGCACGTTCCTCACGTAGGAGTAGGAGTCGATCTTCGCTGAGAAAGCGACCATCTCCTCGTCGATCACCTTCTGGTCGTTGGAGGCACAGTCGCTCACCTGGTGGGAAAAGAAGTCGATCACCACCTCCTAAAAGACACAGATCCCCTCGTCGCAGTCGATCACCTCCACCCCGAAATCGTCCTGTTAGACGAAGTCGCTCCAGGTCACGGTCCCCGGTTCGTAGACATTCTCCTGTTCACAGACGAAGTCCTCCAAGGAAACATGTACGTCCCAAATCTCCAGTGACTAGGAGACATTCTCCTGTGAGACGTAACTCTCCTCAACAACAAAGGTAATAGTAATACTATTATTATATAAATGATGGCAACAGAAAAGTTTAATTGCATCAACAAATGATATATCAAAAGCAGTTAATTTTTCATCCTTACATATTAAAGTTATGATTTGTGGAATTTTTGCTCAAACTGTTCTATATTAGTAATTTAAATAATCTGTCAATTTTTTAAAACTACAAGAGTGCCTAAAACATCTGATAACTACTTTTCTCAAGTAAATATTAGATTATGCTTCCAAGTAAATGTTTGATTTTGGAACAGTTGATTTAAAATGTCATAATTTTTTTTTATGTATTTAGAAAGAATGCATACTGGAGTGGTATAAAGTAAGGAGAAAAAACCATTATTTCAAAGTTATCATGTATTACAAATTTCCTGAAATTATGCAGGAGGAATGTGGAAAGTAGGTCTTAAAAGAGCAAGGAGAAAAAGTTATGAGGAAAGTGACTATGATTTAGTTTTAAATGGAAAGATCCAATGAAAAGATTCATAAAGTTATTTTAATTTCTTCACTAATAAAATGTCACAAAATTTGAATCATTATGTGTTTATTAATATATGTACTTTTGATTGAATATATGCCATTGACGACCTTTGGTGAATTGTTACAAATTTTAACAATTGTCCTTGAAATGCTTTAAACAGGTTACTGTAACTCAAAATTTTAAATAATTAATCTGTGTGTTTTAAATAATTTTAAGTAATTAATCTTTCGCGATAAATCACTGGCATAGGATTAATATGTTAGTACTGTTTTTAATTTTTATTTTATTATTTAATTTATTTTAAGAAAATCTCGATCGTCTTCTGAATCATCTTCTGCTTCTTCTGCATCGTCGGGTTCAGCTTCTCCTGATTTAACTAAAAAGTTGAAAAGAAGATCACCTTCAGAAATAGAAATAACCAAAAAAATTGTAAGTTACATTAATATCTTTTGTTTTCAATCTCGCTTTCCTCTAAGTTTGGTTTCTAGATCAAGCTAATTTTCTTCACCATGCTTTATTAAATATTTATGATCATAGTGTTTGTAAGTCTTTGAATATTTTTGTTTAAATATGGCCAAATGCAATTGAAATTAAAGTTTAGGTGTCAGAAAAAGTAGTATTTATGATATGATTTTAAGTGTAAATTTCTAAAAAAATTTGCCATATAGGTAATATATCACCAGGTTGGATGCTTTTTGGAGATCATTTAGACTGCTTGATGACCTTTGATTTTAATAAAGTGTATGATAATGATCTCTTTTGAATGTTTCTAGAACTCATGAAATTTTATGCTCCATGACTGAAAAGTATGTTTGGTTGGAGTTAACCCTTAAATGCATGATTTATTTTGTTTGGGTTTTAAAAACTTTTTATAGGAATGTAGTCAGATATTACATGAAAAATAAATTAATAAAAAGATCCAAGTAATAATATTGAGTATTTATTTTAAAAAGACTTGTATATTTGGCAATATACAGTATTCCTCCAAAATGGAATACATCCAGTAAAATTTTCAAATGCAGCATCTGATATTGATAGCTTTCCTGACAATGGATAAGAAAAAAATTTTTTTTTCTTTCAATTAGATAAATTATTCCTATATAGGAAATTCGAAAATAGAAAATATCTGTCCAAGTAACACACTGAACTTTATCGCCCACCACATTCACAAATATAAAAACAAACAAATTTTACTCTCTAAAAATAATGCTTTTTTCTTTCACACATGATTGTCTATATCAGGGGTGGGCAACTGCTTTTACTTGAATTCCATATTGTTGAAGTGGAAGATACCGGAGGGCCAAAACTTTTTAAATGATTACACTCATTCGTTAACTTTGCATCTTAGAAAAAGTATAAATAGTACCATAAAAATTAATAAATATAAAATAAAATAAGGGCAGTTTTATTTAGTTTATTTATTGTGGCTAATTTCATGTTATCTGTAGCTGCAAACACTTAATTTTATAATCAGTTTAACAAATGTACCCTCCTTCTGTTTTTGATTGTCTGTGAAAAAAGTTTTTTTTAAAAAAAAAAAAAATTAAGGACCAATATTTTATTTTTCTGTAAGTATACACACACATGCATATGCATATCCCTACGTATTAAACTATCATTATAACAGTTTTTATTTAATTTTTTTTTGTTGGTTTTAAATAATTTATTATCACATTGTAAGGCATTAGCCCATGGGTGTTGCCTTTCTTCTAAGTTATCCTCATGACCTAGGGGTGTGGCAGTGAATGAAGAACCAGGCATTGCCATAATCTTAATATCTCTTTATTAAGATCTTAACTTACACTATACAATGATAATATATATATTTAAACTTAGCAGATCTGAGGTGAAGAAACACACAATACGTATTACCAAATAAGCGTGCCCCTGACCACTATATTTAACTTTTCCGCTTACTCCTAACCTCTGTATATACACAGTTCCTAGTAGTTAATAGAATGATCCTACCTCTATATCTTGGGTAGCAGCAACTCTCTTGGATCCTAAATTACTTTTTCTTTATTTCGTGTGGAATGGTATCCACCTAGACTTGAACGTACTGGTACAAATAATTGAACTCTTGAAATTCAGCTAACTTCTCTTACTTTAGCTTATGCCCTTAAACAAAGACTAGCATAATCACTTCCCAAAAGGCTACACCGCTTACGCTAAACTTCTGCTATTTAAAAGGTTCTTATGTTGCATAATCACGCTTCGCTTCTGGACTTGGTTGGAAACAATTTGCCTTTTTCGACCCAAGAGGACAATTAATAGAAAGCGCGATGAGCCCGTCACAACATGAAGTAAAAGAGCCTTTATGTAATTATTCAAAATTGCTTAAAGGTAGCAGAAATAAAATTTGTAACCTGAATTTTTTAAAAAACATATTGCTTTAAGAGTATTGGAAGGTTTACAATACTTCTTGAATGTTCATAATGTTGGTAAAGAAATCTTGCTTTCGTAATTATATTTAAATATCTCTTATATTAAGCAAACCGTTACTGATAACAATGCTCTGATTTTAATAACTGTTGTGGTTAAAATATCTTAAGTGTGTTATTTTCCAGTAAAAAATTCTTTTTATGAAAATGCATGTCTTTTTAAAAATTTTGTAATTGCTGATTTAAAATCTAAAATGAATTTAAGCATGCATCAAAAAATTAAATATTTGTCAAAAAGCATGTTTGAGGTTTTGAACAAATGCTTATGTTTTAAAATATTTGACTTGTCAGACTTTATTTAATTTCTCAGCTTTTTTTTCTTCCCATTCTGAACTTCATTATTACAAACATCCTTGGAATTTTTTAAAATTGTAAAATATATTTTCTGTAACTTTTGTAAGACTAATAATATTATTTAAAATTCTCAAGTATATATAAAATTTTTCTTCTAAGGTATGAAACATATTTTCTTCTTTAAGGATAAAGAAGCCTTTGAAATTGCACCCAAGAAGAATTCCATTCAAAAGACAAGGCATTATCGTTCTCATGGAAAGCACTCTGATTCTAGTTCGGAGGAAGAATCACCTGTTCGAAAAGCTCTTGAAGGCAAGGGGAAGGTATCTAGAAAGGTATTGTAATTTTTCATTAGCACATTTTATTCGAAAAATTGTGTTTTGAAATTGTATATTACTGCTCAGTCATTAATCATTGCTCATTTACTTCCAAGATCTCCATTTGATTGAATTAAAACTTTTGTATTTATTTTCAGTAAATTTTAAAATGTCTTATTAGCTTTTGAGAATTTCAAGAAATCTGAATCTTTAGAAATTGAAGCGAAAAAAAGTCTTACAAAATTGAGCTCTATGCAAAGTTATGCAGAATTTGGAAGAAAAAAAACACAGTAAAGATGTTTTTAATATGTGTATGAAAGATTATATTCAAATTGCTTCCTCTGTGTAATATTAAGATTGAGTTATATTGATAAATTGACATATTAAGATAATAAAAGAGAAAATAAGTAAATTGAAAGCTTAACTTAAACTCCAAAACATGTAAAACATCTAATCATATTAGATTTTTGTTTCCAAAAATTAAAAAAATAACATTAACATTAGTTGTAAAACCAACATCAAATTAAAAAAAAATTTCAGGGGAGATTTAAAATGTTATTTTTTTTTCTTGTGGCACCTAAAGCAAAAAACTTCTTATCAATGCATGTTGAAATTTTCAAATGAGGTATTTAAACTGGAGAGAACATTTTGTGGTATTATCCAAGGGCAGGAAAAGGTTAAAAAGGCTGGTGTTAGATGCTTTTCCATTTATTTTTGTATGCATGTGTTTATTATTATATCTCATTTATTTTTATTTAAGAATTGTAAATTATTTGTAGAATAATCTTCAAAGATCTTCCTCTTCTTCTTCTGGATCTTCTGATTCAAATTCAGGCTCTCCATCCCCAAGGAAAGGCCGACTTAGTCCATCTGTAATGAACAGAAGGTAAAGTATTCATAATTTATGTACATTGAATCTTTCTTCTGAATTAATAACTATTAAAGCACATACACAAAGAGGGAAAAAGAAATATTTCTCTACAAATTCAATAGTTGAAGAACAATCCATTAAAATGTAACCATGTATTAAACATTTTTATTTTTTTGTGTCTGGTAAATTTTTTTATGGCACTTCTGTAAAAATTTTGTAGTTTCGTGATATTTTTATCAATGAAGTTTAACTCAAGTTAAAAAAAGTATTGAAGCTTATTTTTATCATTACAGTTTAATTTTTTTATTTACTTTCCATTTTTGCATAAAGATGTGCCCCGGCTCATTCCAATATAGCTCAATAACTCCACCTTTTCAACTTTGGCATCAGATTCATAAACGTTATTTTCTGCTTAAAATCAAAAGTTTTTTAAGTTGCCATCACTCAGTACAAAAAATCTCGGTTGCGAGTCATGAATTGATTGTCTCCAGATCATTAGGGCAGCATGCATTTTTGACTAGATGTTGCATCAAAATTCTTGTCACACTACATTCTTGTCGACTCTCGTCATTTCCATACAATTCTAATAGTACTTAAACAATCCATGGCCAACATCCTTTGCCAAGTGTCAACATATGAGGTGCATCAATTATTTTGTAAAAGACTTACGTAAGTGAACAGCTTAACATGACATTTCAAGCATTTTTTTTTACTCTTTTTTTTTCTCAGTAAGTTATGTATTGATTGGGCAAATGTTTTTAATCATTATTGGCATATTTAACAAAAGAAAAAA
>BMAV01008787.1:72065-85505 GCA_019973955.1 Trichonephila inaurata madagascariensis | reverse complement strand
AAGGGATAATATTTCAAGGATCTGGAGAAGCTTTGCCTAATATAACAACTTTTTCATAAATCTTGATTCCTTTGTGTGCAGAGATCCTAACGAACAATTTGAGAATTTCTTGTAAGGTGAAGCTTAAATTCAAAACTACTTTACTCATTTTTCTATTGATATATTGAAGAGTTGGATCTATTAATATTTTGTTGATAAACTCTCTGTAAGAATGACATATTTATCTACTTCTGCAACCCAATACTTTAGAACAGCTCATATGGCAATAACTTCAGTTGTAAAAATTTAAATTTTCTCAGTGAAAAGGTTTGACAAACTCCTCTCTTAATGATTACAATTCTTACGGATGTTTACTGAGTGGTTTTAGAATTATAAACAACAAATGAATTGTAAACAAATCGTATTGTTTTCAGTTTGGAATACAATTAAAGCTCTTTGCTGCCATCCTGCACTATTTAAATTAATATTTGAAATTAAGTGAGGCTTTGTCAAAAAAAAAATTAAAAGTATTGCAGCTTTTTTTGCATAACAATAGAACCTAAATATAGGACATGGTCATGGATGAAAGGAAATCAAAGTTATCCCTTAATTCAATAAAAATGCGCAAAACCATTTTTTGTGTGTGTGTGTGTGCATTTGACAGAGAGATTAATATAGTATTAAAATTAAAAAAATGGTTTTCAATATTTCGATAAATTTTCTACATCTTAAATCTTTACTACAGTTTCGGATGGAAAGTTTTTTTTCCTATTAATTCTTGTATGGGAAATAGCTGTCATATGTACGTGGTCCGAATAGAAAAGGTTTAGTACCTGTTTTAAACACACCTTGTTAATGTGATAATTTATTAAAATTTATTCTTGCTTGATCAATGTTGAATATTAATCATTGTCGCATTTTTGGTTTTGTTTGTTTATTCCTTGCATGACTCATATATCTATGTATTGATTTTACAGAGGTAGTACATCTCCCAGAAGACGCAACTTTAGGGAACCTCCGCTATATCGTAATCGTCGTTCACCTACAGATGATAGAATGCGCCGACGTTCATTTTCTCAGGAAAGGCGATCGCCAGGACGAGGAAGATTTGATCAAGAGAGATCCTTTCGTATGGATAGAGAACGTGAAAGGAATTGGTACAATCGCGATCGAAATTATAATGACAATCGCAATTATCGAGATAACAGGGAATTCGATAGGAGAGAAATAGACCGACGTCGCTCATCTCCTATGGATAGACGTCCTCCTGGTAAGTATTTTATGTCAATTACTCCTACTTCTTGAGATAAGTTTTTTTTATGTTTGTCTTAAATTTCCACCATTTTTTGGCTTTATTAAATTATTTTGTAATAAAAAAAGTTTTGCTTAGATCTTTGACAAGGAATCATTTTTAAGGTTCTTGCATTGGTGAATAAATGTATTGATAGTTTTGAATTTTCAGTGCTGTATATCGAGAAATTTTTGTCTTACAATTGATGTATTTCTTCTCTTTCATACATTAAGTAACATTTATTCTAATAGATTGGTATAAGAATCAAAAGTGAATGAGCTTATAAATTTAATTTGACACTTGTTGCTAGTTTTAAAATACACTGTTGTGTTTATTTTTTCTCCCATTTCATGTATAGTAGTTCATCCTCATATGTGTGCTATACTGTTAAATATTTCATTTTCTAGAACTTAAAAGAAGGATTTTAATTGTGGAATAATTAAATTAAAAAACTTAATATCAGCCTGCTTTGTTTTACATTATATTTGCTAGTTCATGAATTTTTATAATTTAAAATACTTATTGTAATTTGCAAAATAAAAACCATCTAGGTAAATTTAACCCTAAATAAATTCTTAATTAGATTTTTGCAGTTTGAATGTGTGTCTTTGCAAGCCATAGAAAACTACATTGAAAATAATTAATAATATCTTATGTTCTACCAGTAGATCGTCGTCGTCGAACTCCTGAGGACAGACGTCGTTTTTATGAACAAGAGCAAAGGAATAATAATCGTTATGGTAGACGTTCTAGTCCACGGAATAGACCAAGATCTCCTTCACCTGAGGAAGTGCGTGTTATGGATAGGAGACATGGCAGATCTCCTAGTGATATTCGAGCACGATCTGGTGAAAGGCATGGTCGATCACCTAGCAAAGTACTGACTAGATCATTGGAACGTCGTGATATTCGTGGAAGGTCTAGAGATGGGAGACGGTCACCAAGTGATGTAAGAGGTAGAATTTCACCTAATGAACAAACTAGACGATCACCAAGTGAGCAAAGAGGCAGATCACCTGTAGAGCGGACTGTTACAGAAAAGAGAATGACTTCCCCAGCTGAGAGACAAAGACTTTCTCGTAGTGAATCTTATAATCCCAGGAAAAGGTTTGTTTAGGTTCTGATTTCTTTTTTCTGTACTGCTTTTAACACATATGATGGTTAAGAAACGTTAGCATCAATTTTAATATTTCTCAGCTGAGTAATAGTCGATATTTTTGTTAATAATTTTAAAAAACCCTGTTATTTGTGTAATGTAGATATCCTTGCAGATTTATGGTATTTCAGATGTTTATATGTCTATTGTCAAACCAGTATGGATTGTATAAATATTTACTGTGTAATGTCAATTTGTTGTTTTAGTGTAGGATTTAAAGTGGTTACTCTTCATGTAACTATAGTACTATACTGTTCGAATTAATTAGGGCAAACATTTTTTCCATTGTATAAGTTGGTATGTGATTACCAGTTATGTCCTGAACCACCTCAATCGGTTATATCTGCCCAGAAATAGTGTGATGGATCGACCTTCACTATAATTTACTCATTTGATTGGTTTTAGTACATGAGTAGTTCAGTTGTGAGCCTTTCAGTGTGGCAGCTGGTGGTTATAATTTAGTGTTCTGTGTAACAAGTTTTTTTTTACTTTTGCTTGTTCAGATATGGATATTACTCTGAGGAAACATTCTAAAATAATCGCTAAAAAAACACGCTTCTATGACTGTGAGAGATATAGCTATGGTAGTTGGTGTTGGCAAATCAATTGTTTCAAGAATTTTAACATTTCAAGATTCCTGATCATTGTCTCCAAAAAGAAAAGAAAAATGTGGAAACAAATTTACTCAAAGAACTGATAAATCTGAGCAAGACAAGGACAGACCTTCGAAGGGATTTATTGGATTATGGTGTTGAAATGACTACCTCAATGGTGCAGAAAAGGGTTCTGGAAATCAACTGTAAGACATCAAAACTGTGGAAAAAGCAATTTCTAACTCAGAAAAAACTTTTAGCATAGGGCAAAGATACTGATCCTGGGCCATTAAGGACTAGAAGGCAATTTTCAGTGATGAAACGCATTTATTTGTGTAGGGATACAAATCAAGTGCAGTTGGACTAAGTGAAACTGAAACTCTGCTGCCAGATCATATCCAACAGACTGTAAAACATCCTTCTAAACAAATGTTTTTTGGGGTTTTTTCCACAACTAATGGCAACGTAGTTCCTTTTAAAGGCTTGATGAATTATGTCAAATATATAGAAATATTACACAGTAGAATTGTTCCACCCATGGAAACATTTGACTGAACATTTCAACATGATTTGGCTTCTTGTCACAATTCGATATTGATCCAGACTTTTATACGGGAAAATGTAATAAAAGTGCTTGATTGGCCTGGTAATTAACCAGACCTAAATCCTATTGAGAATTTATTACATATTCTCAAGAATCGTTCAGCTGAGTTGCATGACAGCAGAACATGTGCACTTCACTGTTGGAATCAATACCAAGACAAGTTGATGAGGTCATTTCTGCTACAGGAGGACATACTAATATAGAGATTTTCCGTCTACTTAAGTATGTAATGATAAAAACCTAAGGTTTTAGAAAAAATAGTTTTTTTTTTTACAATTTGTCCCAATTAATTGGAAAAGTATAGCATGTAGTTACAATTAAATTGCGAAAAGTGTAAAATTAATTTTACATACTATTTTTTTAAAAAGTAAGAGTTTTTGAGCAAATTATCAACTAAGACTTATCAGGTCACTTGTTATTTTCAAAGACAGAATTTTGAGAACATCATGCTTCAAACATGCATTCATATTTTGAATTGTACTGTCTTATCCATTATATATTATGCTTACATAGAGTTAAAAAAAAATGGATACATATTCTTATTAGCCCATCAACCAATTTTGCTAAATTAATCCCTAGCTACAGAAGAAACATAATTGAACTGTCATCACATTCAGTTCATTAATAGCAGGATTCATGGCAGAAAATTTTCCTTGAACTAACAAAATATTTTCTTGATGCACTTTTAATGAAAATGAGAAAGAAAGTTGTTTACTCTGAGTTTTAAGGTAATATAAACATTTGAATTATTCGTAAACAGTATGTCAAATTGTTCTTGGCCTATGAATCCTATATCTTAGCAAACTGAAGAGTTATGTTGCACCTAACCATTGATGGTAAATGTGTCAAAATAAATATCTAAAACTAAAGATTTAGAAAAAGTATTGTGTTTTCATGAAATTTGTGGAGGCTCTAAGTCCTGTTGGCATGGCATGGTTGTTTGGAGAGAGGGGTGCTAGCACTCAGATGTCATCCTAGTCATTTGATGCTGGTTCAAAATTAAGAGGTCCATCACCAATAGCCCTTGTATTGCTTTATAGTGCAATGTTAATACACACTTACTCAAGAATGAAAATTTGAAGGGGTGGAAGTGCAAATAAGTATGCAGAAAGCATAAGATGCTTCTTATATTTAAATTACATTTATATCCCATAAATGTAATAAATATCTAAGGCATGCAATTTTTTTTTTAAGAAATAAAATTTTTCAAAAAATGAATAAACTGAAATTTGTCTATTTTTGTGCACATTAAATGATTTTTTTTACTGTTCATGGATTTTTTAAAAAAATATATTAATTTTAATATTTTTATGTTATCTTGCAAAATTATTCAGATTATCAAGCCATTTTCTTTGTAAATTAGTTTGGTAATCTGAATTCTTTTCTTTAAAATGTTTAAATAGTTTGCAATATTCATTATGTTTTCCTCTCATATATGATTGCATTTTGATATGAAAAGAATAACTAATGAATTGTGTGTGTGTGTATATATATATGCTTTAACTTAACATTAATTTTTTTTCTTCTTGACTATTGGTAGTGGTATGTTGATTCTGATATTTGTTTTGAGAGGCCAGATAATTCTCTCTATCACTAATTTGCAAATAATACATGTATTTTTTAATTTTAGGAAAGTCTCCCCACCTCCTCAACAAATTGTATCTCAGTCTCCATCTCCTTCGCCTGTTCGTGAAGTTCGTCAAGTGAAAAAGAAGCGAAAAGTTTCACGAGGTTCGAGTTCTTCATCACATGAATCACCTCCACCTACCCAGAGAATTAAAGTAACTTGATTTTTTTTTATTTAAATCATTATTATAAAAACATTAATTTAAATTAACTTTTTTGTAAATATTATAGATTTAAATACTTTTGAGTAAAGTCTGTGCTGTTTTAAGGGCTAATCCTGAAGTTTTGAAACTGTATACTGCTTATTGATGGCATTGACTGCTCAAATTGCTTTTGTTTGGGACAGAAATTTTGCCTAGTGATTTTTATATTTTGAACCAATTTTTGTTGTAAATTTAGCTGTTATGCTGTTTAATTGGATGATTGATCTCTCACTCATTCAAAACTTCAATCGAAATTATATCACATATGGTAAGATAACAAAAATGTGATTCATGAAAGCAACAGTTTCATAGGTTCACTCTCTTTGGTTCTGAATAACCAGTGATCATATATTTTTCGAAGTCTGTTACATTATGGGATGAACTCATTATGACAACTTTTACTGTACAAATATGTATTATGCAATCATCTTTATATATGCATCAAAAAACAGGTTTGGCTGTCTTAACTTAGTTTAACAACAACTGTTATTCCATTAACCTATGAAGTAGTCATAATTATGTGTGTATATGTATTATTTTTATTGGCTTAAATAAATCTTATGTAAACATTAAAAAAAGTACGAGTTTTATGAGTTATTAAAATTTAAAGAATGCTATGCATAAATAATTGCGAATGTTATATCATAGTATTTTATATTGATATTACATTTGATTATGCCCATAAATGTAATCCACAGTTTGAGCCCTATCCTTTAATATTAGTTAAAGACAGCTTTTACTTTAAAAATTGGAGGGGGGGGGGGGAGATTTTGTGCTGTTAAGTCCAATATAAGTCTTAAAGCATTGATATGCCTTTTATAATTGAGTTCTCATTTTGAGTTTTTGTGTTGGATCTTGATTTAACCCTCCAAGCGGTCTGCACGTAAAATCCTGTCATTCCAGAGTTGCTTTTTCTGCCTTGAAGCAAGATTCCCAAAGCGGCGGAGCAGCATTCTTAAAAATACGGCTCAACCGTTTTTAAGAACCCCACCTGATGGCAAAAAAATACGTGTGGTACATTTTCGAAGAATCTCCAGAATGGCAAGACTTTACGTGCAGACCGCTTAGAAGGTTAAGGCATACTTTTATTTGCCAGCTAAGAGAATTAGTGTTATATCAAGTAGAAATTCAATATAGAAAAATGAGATATTTTAATTTGATATTATTTTCCTCTGTTGCAAAGATTTTGAATTAAATACAATTTTACTGTTTTTTATAAAATTTTTATATTGATTTTTTTTTTTTAATTGTTCTATATTCTAGTGATTTCATAGTTAAAATGTTTTAAGTCTTGAAACCTGTAGATTATTCATGTTTGCAAATGAATATCTTATGAATGTTTTGTAAACATGTTCTCAAAAAATTATGAAATTATATAGTTAAAGAAATTAAACCTCTTTTTTTTTCCAAGATGAAAAAAGAGATTTCTGAATCAATCTCAAGGAAAACAAAAAGACATTCTGTATCCAGATCGTTATCTCCAGCTCATCGATCTAATAAACCTGTAGAAGATGAAAGAAATGCTGAAGAAGAGGTAATTTTTAAATAAATGCAATTTATGATAAGTTGTATGGTAATATTTCTTATAGCTTTGCATGGATTTTAATATTTTGAAAAACTAAAACTTTTTTGTAATTTTTTTTTTATATTTAGGAATTATAAAAGGTTTTTATTTTTTTTTAAATGACAACTTTTGCTGTCTTTTCACATTCGTTGCTCTCTACTTAAAAAAATTATTTGTTTTGAACTTGATAATATCTTAATAGATTTTTTTTATTTAAATCCAATTCATTGCAATAAGAATTAATAAAAAAAGATAAAAAAATATTAACCCTCGCGGCGTAGTGCTACGTTTGCCCGTGGAAATCATGGGATGCGCGTAGAAGGTGGTTAAGAGTAGGGAGTATTTGTAATTATTTCTAATTGTCTGTTATTTATTTTTAAATAGTTGGTATGTTCATTTTGAAATAAGTTTATAGTCTCTTATCAATATATTGCTTTTTTTTTAAAAATTGAAACTCTGATATAATAAATGCTCATATAATATAATTTCTTCTAAACTAGCAAATTATATTTTTTCAAATATTAAATAACAATATAGTAGATTTTTCTTTTATTTGACATTTAATGAACCAATATCTTATGTAACTAACGGATCAATAGTATTTTTCACAGAGAAGTGAATTTGAGAAAAGACGCAGTCGACAACTGAAAGAAATTGAGAAGTCTTTAAGCCCTGAGCGAATCAAAGAGCCAGATAATGTATCTTACAAACGTAATGATCGTTCTGCAACTCCACCTTCTGATCGATCTTGCTCACCGCCGGGTGTTGGACCCAGTGATGAAGAAGTGCGTAAAATGGAGAGAAAATTGAAAGCTGCAGCTGAAAAGGAAATGAAAGAGAAAAAGAGGAAATCTAAAGCAACAGAAAGCAGTGAGGTTAGAAAGGATTTACTCTAAAGTATTTTTGTTTGTTATAATGCGTATTGGTCGTTTATACAGAAGCGAGATAAAGAATTTTTTCTTTTGTTTATGAAAATTCATTGGCTCTGTTTTTCAATTTTACTCTTCATATTTATAATTTCTCATAGTGTCATTGTACCTGCCAACTTTTACTCTTCGTGTTTAAAATTTATGCTATTACTTCTACATATTTAATTTTTGCAAAATTTTAGTCATTCACCAACTAATTTTTTACCTTACAGCTCTTATGCATTGTTTTATATTTACACAAACTAAAAAATAGGAAGACACACACACACAAATAGAACTTGTTACGATTGTTTTAAAAAAAATTATGAAGTTTATCCTTCTTTCTACATATTGTATTTTGTTAACTATTGCTTCCTGATTCATGGATGTGGATTCATCTAGTAAAATGTACCCCCCCCCCCCCCCTCTTGCTCTGTAGCAACTTTCATAAAAGCAACTCATTTTGTGCTTTGCTAGTTTGTACTTCCTACATTTCATATTGCTGAAATGTAGTTTGTTTTTGATTCTACTTTAATGTCCAACAAAAGCAAAATAATATAGTTTCAAAAACTTAAAGAATGTTATATAAAGGAATTTTTAATTCAATTAATGTATTCCAAAAGTGGAGGCAATATGCATTTTGTTATGCCACATGTATGTATTTTTCACGATTGCCAATATGATATTGCTCATCATGTGAAAACTCAAAATTAGTTTTTTTCAGGGATAATGTTTATTCAAATGTAATCAGTGGTGAACAACCCTTTACAGCTTCTCTTGTAAAACAATATTGTTCAGTCTTTTTTTGGGAAAGTTTTCTTGTCTGACATTACCTTAGCAGTAGGGATTGTAGAAGAACTAAAACATCTGATTAGTGAACTAGTTTCTAATCAGTATGATTAAATGCATGAAATTATATCCTTTTGCAGCAGCATCTGTTGACAATAATGATGTATACTACAAATTATATCCCATTTGTCATTTATTTGTATCCTGCAAAGTGGCCGCGGTAGCTGAGTGGTATAGGTATTGGATCGTGGCTGGCTTTGTCACAAGTTCGAGCCCAGTACCACTAAAGACCCGCAGCGTAGGGCAGCGATGCATGCTAAATCTGTCGAGAGCTGAAACGTCCTCCCATTGGTGTGGTAGTTAGAAGAGGGGGTGCCTGCTCAGGTGTCATCCACGTCACTTGACCATGGTTCAAAATTACGTGGTCCGTCGCCAAAAGTTCTTGTGTAGTTGAACAGTGTGATGTTAATATTCACTCACTTGATCCTGCAAAATGTGTAATTCAGAGTGACCTTTTTCAAAATCTAAATTTGATTGTGGATTTTATTGGATGAATTTTTTTTCAAAAAAATGAGATATCTGTTCGACATTTAGTTTAATTTATGGCACATAATTCTATACTAATGCAGGGGAAAAGTGGAGTTTTTTAGAGATAAACAAAACTTTATGGGTATGGGCTACTTGTGTCATTTATTAAGTTATACATCAGAAAAAAGCCATGCTTCTTTTTCTGTATGAGTTAATGAGATGCTTATAGCTATATTCTATCATCTATAAAACTTTCAAAGTTTGGAAAATAAAGAAGTCTAAAAAATTTTAAAGCATTCATGTACTCCATGATTGTAGTCTTAATGTGTGTTTTCTAAAAAGATTGCTAACTTTTCTGCATGTGTAAATTTTTTTATATGTATAATCTAAAAGTTGAATAATAATTTCACTTTGTTTACTTATCAAATCTTTACTGTAAAGTCATTACTTTCTTATGTGCTGCTAAATGTATGCCTTGAAATTTACCTTTGTGCGCATGAGTTTATGTTTATCAAGTTGACTCAAAAGAAGAGTTTTCAAGAATATTTTTATCATCAAAGTATTTTTACTGTGAACTTTTCATCACAATATTTAAAAGATATTTGTTTCATAAAATTAAAAATGTTTATGCGTTTGCCATTTTCAAAAGTTGGCAGGTATGTATTATACATTATGATTTCTTCATTATATGCTATAATCTATGTTTCATTTTGCCAAACACAGTTTTTATTTTTATTTTTTCTTTTTCCTCCCCTTTCCTTTATTTTGCAAAATATATTTTGAAGTATTAAGGATGGATCATAATTCAGTGATCCTTGAAATTTCAATATGTTTGTTGTAGATTTTTTGTAGATACTCAATGTGTGTAAAAGAAATATTTTTGTTTCAAAATATAGGGCCAAGAATCTGATGTAGAAATAACTAAAAAGAAGAAAAAGAAACATAAGAAGCACAAGAAACATAAAAAACATAAGAAACACAAGAAAAATAAGAAAGAGGAGGAGGTATATATATTTTAACTGTGGCATTTTCATATATGTAGTGTGTCAAATATTTTTTTAAATCATTTAATTTTTGTTGCATTAGTCAGTTTGTGAATTTTAGAGTTTTTGTATATACACAATCGATGCAAAACTATTTGAAGTTATTTAAAGGTATAAAATTACTTTAACCAAATAATAAATGATATGTTGTATATATTATATGCACCATATTAACTATAATCTGATGCACACTGTACTTCTGAGTAAATACTGTTGATAAAATGCAAGGAAGGCAAACTAAGAAAATATAATTCGTGAAAAATAAAAATGCATGTCACTCAATTTCAAATTATAACTTAACTGAGTGGCGCGACCGTCCGTGAGGGCCAAGGCCTACTGTACCCAACTCAGTATACGTGATCTTGGGCCTTGAGGTACATGAACAGATGTTCCGGTTCGGTGGCCCGACACAAAACCTCCAGTGTTAAGTTCCCAAGCAAGCTTGTTACTCATTTTTTCGACCCACTGAAGGGATGAAAGGCTGAGTCTACCTTACCCAGCCCTGGCTTGGAACCTTGGAGTTGTGGTGTGGAAGCGAGATGCACTAACCATTCAGCCACTGGGCTTATTTCAAATTATAGAATAAATATTTATCCATCTTTATTTTTTTGCACTTAGATTATGAGAAGAAAACAATATTTAAATCATTCAGCTTTACATGCTCAGTTGGCAGTTCTTCATTTTATGTTTATTATATCTTTTAAGTACAATCTTATGTAATAAAATAGAAGAATTGTTATATTTTTTAATTAAAAGTTTGGATTTTGAAAAACAATTAACTAAAAAAATTATACGTATTTGTTTGTATACCTTACCTTCAATTATTTAATTAATTTTCTTGTTTTTTTTTCAAAGACAGGGAGAAGAAAATACATAAAATTTAAGATAAGTAAAAAAGGAATAATATTTGTATTTTTGAAAGAAATATACTGAGACAAATTTTCCTTTTAAAAGAATTCATTTATTTTAAATGTGTGGAATAAATATTTTTTTATTATATTCCTTATTTCATTATAAATGTAAAAAAGATTTTATTTAAATATTTTGAAACTATTGAATGCTGCAGTTTTAAAGAAAAGAATATGTATATATATATTTTATGTTACATCATTTTTTAATGTCTTCTCTTTCAAGTCATAATGCATAATATTAACTTTCATATGTATGCCAGAAATCGAAATTACAATACAAATTAAATAATAACTTAATTTATAGGCATCAGCTTCAGAAGATGAAGTTGAACGTAAATTACGTGAACGTGCTCTTTTATCATTGTCAAAAGCACAAGCAGCTGCAAGAGAGGAGAAAGATGAAAAAGATGACCAAAGTTCTTCCTAGGATATATTATAAACTGTGTTGCTGTTGGTGCACCTCCAGATTTTTTATGATGCCATGTGAAAAAGAAATAAAAACTCATTGTATTGTGAATATTTCATTTTTTCAAATTGCTGATGACTTTTAATGCTCATCCAAATGCTCATTTAAATTTGTTTTATTTGAATAATTTAGAGACTTGTCTGGATATTAGGTTAAATATTTTTGTTCTATTTCTTCGAAAGATGTCTGTGATTCAAGAAGATGTAGCTTGTATATTCACAGCTTATTGCAAAATCTTTTAATATCTTTTTGTTCTTTTTTTTTTTTTTTTTTGTCTATGACTTTCTGTTCATTGATGATGTTAGAGTTTAAATTTTTTCTTCTTTTCTTTATCATCTGGTATCAAAAATAAATAAATTTGTTTTTGTTTAAAAAAAAAGTGTCAGTATTGTAAAGGGACCAAGTCTTTGAACTGGCAATATTAAAGCTATACACACTATATGAATAATTTCAAAATTTAAAGAAATTAGTATTTAAAATAAATATAGAAGTTTACCTTTTATATAAACATGATTTTGATAATATTTCATATTCAGAATACTAAGTATACACATACTATATGTTGAAAATTATAATCTGATTCTACACCTTTTTCTGGAAAGTTTCATGTCAAATGTCTTTTTGAGATTTAATTTTATCATTTTTATTCTTTCAAAATACTAATTTTCATACTTTTTTTTTAATATTTTAATTTTATTTACTGAATACACCAATATAATTTTGTGATGTTTCAAAATTTTTATTGATGTATTTCATTTCTAGCTGTTTTGTAAAATTGTACTTGTATTGAGATATTAGTCTATTAAAATCTTTGCTGTTGCAAATTGGCTGTAGTTAGAAAAATGTTCCAAATATGTACACATAATTTGAGTTTAATTGAAGTTCTTTGATTGGATGCAAATAAAAAAATAACTTTTTTGATAGGCTCAATTCTTGGCAGTTGCATAACAGATGTATTCGTGTTTTCCTGTATCAAACAGATATAAAACTTGCAGTTTTCGTGAATTTTGCAACTTCCAGGTAAAATTTGAAATGCGATGATTAGATAATGATGTGCTTGGTATTAAAATTCTCCCATTTTTTCCTGCCAAAGCAATTATTTTTCTTAATATTAATACACAAATAAAACATTTACAACATATTTGTTTTTAAAGAAAACTGGAAAAAGGGAAAGCTGGCAACCATTGAGACAGTAACAGTACAACAAACTCAAAGTACATTAATGCATCTACCATGCAACTTTAATGTCGCATGAATTGAGCCCATTGTGTGCACAAATTTTAAAATAGGAGTTACTCTTCATTGTAATCAGCACAATATTATTTCTAAAAGGAACATTTACTTTAGAAAATTTGAAAGTGTCAATCTCTGAGCATTAAATTTCAGCTGATGCCTGTGTGTGTGTTTATAAGCTGATAGGTTACTATAGATTTATATTTATAGCAAAAAAGTTGTAAAAAAAACCACATACTTTGGGTATTTATTATGTAATTAAGGAAAGGGGATCCTTATGGGATAAGGATTCAGCATTAAATCGATAAAACTGGTCTTGTGTAATGGCAATATTCATGCATACTTGAAAGAATATATATAATTACACCCAACTCTTTTTTTTTTTTTTTACAAGTTAGATACGGTTTTCAGAATATCATGGGAAAAAAAGACATAAATGGTAAATTTATAAAACAAAAACTATTTTTATTACAAAAAAAATTTAAATTGGTATACACTAAAAATTTACTCTATAAGTAGATATAACATTTAAAAATTCATATTGAA
>BMAV01008787.1:33692-47059 GCA_019973955.1 Trichonephila inaurata madagascariensis | reverse complement strand
GCTGTAACAAATTTTCTTGTGAACGAATGACTGACGACGTTACAGCTATATATATATATATATTAAATTGGTGGCAGCGGTGTTGATCCGGCATTTAAGTGAATAGATGCCCGAATCCATAGTTTTATGGAAAAGAGTGAAAAACGGCCAGCCGTGTGCGAATGTGATGTGATGAAGTGTGCCCGCTTGATTTTTGTAATTTCCTGCTACGAGGTGTTTTCCTGGAGTCCCCAGCTGTGAGAAGAGCCGGATAGAAGTGTCTCCTGTTCCTGCCTGATGATTCAACGAGGATTTAAGAGGAACTGTGTGCCCGTGTGTTTTGAGGGACGTTTTCAAGAGTTCCCAGTGTTAAGAAGTCACGAGTTCCTGTCTGTTTGTGATGAGTGCGGTTTTTTTTAAGTGATTTGTGTGTAAAGAGAGTTCCTGAGTGTTCCTATGTCTACGTCTACAAATTTTAAGGTGAGTCTTTTCTTTGAGATTATTTTCGGGACAGCAACTGAGTATTGTTTTTTGTATGTAAAATGTTGAGATAAGGAATATAAAAAGACTAGGTAAATTTAGTAAACAATAAGAGACTAGAAAGATTTTTAAGTTTTGTATGAAGTGTATAAATGTGCGATATTGGTATTTTTGTTTGAGTTGTGAAAGTTAGTATATGGCAGTTATACGTGTTGTGTTGGCACAGTAATTGTGTAGGGTATTGTTGTGGTCTTAGATTTGTGAAATTAAGTATATAGTAGTTATACTTGTTGGTACAATATTGAGTAGGGTATTGTTGTGGTCTTAGATTTGTGAAATTTAGTATACAGTAGTTATACTAGTGGTGTTAGTACAATATTGTGTAGGATATTGTTGAGGTTATAGATTTGTGAAATTTGGTATACAGTAGTTATACGGGTAGTGCTGAGGATCAGTGTGAGTAGGTTATTGTGTTGGTTTTAGATTTGCGCACATTTGTAAAATATAGTTAAATCTAGGTCTAGTGTATTGTTAGTTTACCTTGAGTCTGTGTATAATTTTTGTAACGATTAAGTTTAGATTTGGTTTTGTGTGTATTAGTGCATCATGGCGTTTCTGTTAAGAGAAAGAAAAGACGTAATGTTAGAAGTTGCGAAAGAATTAGGGGTAGAAGTTGATATTACTTTAACTAGGATGGAAATTAATAAGAGAATTTGTCAAAGTAAATACTATACTGATGAAGCAGCTAAATATTTGTTAGAGGGTATTTTGGATGAAAAACGGGAAATTAAGGAACGTGAAATTAAGGAACGTGAAATTAAGGAACGTGAAGAACGTGTAAAACGTGAAATTAAGGAACGTGAAGAACGTGTAAAACGGGAAATTAAGGAATTCGAGGAGCGTAGACTATCCAGGGAATTTGAGTTAGAAAGACTAAGAGCTCAGTTCAGAAATAAGTTAAAAGAAAATGAATTGAAGTCAGGGAATAGGACTAACAATCTCGCAAATGTTTATTGTGTGTCAGGAAAACGTACAGCAGAAGTTAGTGAACCGGTTAGTAAGTGTAGGCCGTTATTTAACCAGGTTGTTAATAAAAGCGTGGAGAACGCCATGTCTGGTGATTTTGAAAAGGAGAATTGTTCCCCCCCAGTGAGAAGGACGAACGTTTTCCCCCCTTCTGAAGTAAGAGGGATAGGAACAGAAAAGAGTAGTAAATTTATGGTTGAAAAAGGGAAAGAAATCAATGTGGATAGAATTGGTCATTGTGTAAGGGAACTGGAGCCTTTTGCAGGTGCAAGTGTCAATGCAATCGCTTTGTGTGCAAAGCGGGTAATAAATTCTAATGAAATAGGAGCTGATTCTTTAGAATTGATAGAAGAAAGGGGAATAGTGAACCCTGGAATTTTGAGTTGTGAAAGGGAATGCGAGAAAAGAGAAGATACCAGTATGACGTTAACAGGTGGTGAAAAGCAGTTAACAGTGAATCGTGAAGATTTTCGAAATCATACAATGGCTAAGATAGCAGGGCAGTTAAATAAAGGAAAAGAAAACACGTGTAAAACTGATGTGTGGGGAGGTTTGAGAAGTGAGTTAACGATGCGTTTGCCTCTCTCAAAACCAAAAGAGTTTGATAGGAACAGTTTAGAGACGGATAATAGGTCTAGCTTTAGTTCAGAATTTAAGTTCGAGATAGATTTACCAGAGAAAAGAGATCGCAGTATCATTTATCGTCTCAATTTAATAAAACTGTATCGTAAGAAGCCGAATTTGGCAAATTTGGTTAGGAAAAATAGCTCGAAGGGAATAGGGAAAGATTCCGAAATTCTCTATTCGGTAAAGCTATTTATGGATTTTAACTTTCAGGGTGTTTTAAGGGAAAGTCAACTGTATTTTAAATTACCGCCTGATCGAAGTAACTATTTAAGAATGTTTAACACTAAAAAGAAAGAAAGGTTTCTTTCATATCCTGGGATGATTTCTTTAAGGCAGAAGGATAGTAGTTTAAATACGGGAAAGCCGTTCAAAATTAAAACTTGTTGTACATCCCAGATGTTAATTAATTCGCTACGAGAAGATACAGAGTATCTTTTGGATTTAGATGTAAATGGGATGGGGCAGTCGAACCGTACTCTGCCCGTTGTTTGGTTAGAAAGAGTGAGCCGATACCCTTATCCACGTATTAAATGTAATAAGTTTAGGAATTTGAACCAGGTGACGCGAGCCGAAATTTATCTTTTATTAAAAATGGAAGGTTTTGTAGAAAAGAATAGCGTGGTATCGTGGGTCACTGTACTGGATTTGTGGAAGTGGTATTTTCGTCGTTCTCTCATGATGAGTTATCCGAAGTATGCCGTATGCGTTATGCCATTTGGCATGTACATTATTAAGAAAGTGAAGTTTAAGTTTGTATGGGCTTCTTCTTATGGATGTAATTTAACGACACAGGTTATGAGATGGCTAGAGCAGAATGATGTATCACGAATGGTCGATATAGACATTCTGATGCAGATTTGGAAAAATCGTGTAAAGCAGCTTGTATTAAAATGGTTGAGTAGGATTGGGTCGGAAGTCAGATCGACCAAAGGAAAATTAGAGCCGTCGGAAAATTTGTTCCATGCACATAATATAGACTTAGTAAATTCATTGCATGAGCTAATGAAGTATGTTAATTATATTCCCAATTAAATTGTCTAATTTTCTTCAATAACTAACGTAATGGAAGACAATACCATGAATTGTGAATAACTTGTCATAAATGGTTGTGAGAATGCCTACCGAAAGCCAAAATTTAACTTAATTTAGAAGGTCTTGATTTAAACTTCTTAATAAAAAGAAATTGTTTTAATGTTGTGTGCAAAGTTTGGAGTTTATAGGTGTTTATTTTGTTTATTTAATATCGTTGGAATAAGTAGATGGGAATAAGCAATTCTTTGGATTTGTGCTAGGTGTGAATTAATATCTGTAGGAGTATGAGTGTTTGTGCATGTGTAAGGTGGAAGGATATTATGTGTTATTGAAAATCTTTTGTGTCTCTTAGTAAGGTGAATACTCACAGATGTTTAACGCAATTGTTTGAGCGATTTAATGTATTGGAATTAGTGAAATATTATGATTTGATTTAACCTCTTTGAAACCCTGAAAATTTAAGGTGTGATGTAACTTACAGAAAAGGAAAAGAATCCAAGATTTGGGATTTAAGTTTTAGTTGTAAAGTGAATGTTTTATAGAATTTTGGATTTATTTATTTATTTTACTTTTGATTGTATTTATTACTTGGATTGCTGTCCTGGTCAGTCTCATTGATAAGACAACCTTTCGGTGTGAAATATTAAGAACTGAACTAGCCTGAGGCCAGAGCAGTCCAGTGAAATGGACCTTTTTCAGGGGGAAGGAATAAGTTGTGACGTCTTCAATTGATGTGAACCCCACCCGTCAATTCATCTGAAATCACCCTATCCATCCATCACCAAACAGATGTTGGATGACAGGTGCAGGTGGCCATGGGGTCATTGTTTGTTAACTGGCCTCGGTCCAGCGCAGACATCTGGTCTGGAATATACAATGGCTAAGGAATGTCGATGGCGATAGGCATTCCTTTATGAAAGTTTTGAATAGAAGACGATGCATTGAGAGTGGGGCTGTGAAGCCCAGGTGTGAGATGAATAGATGTGAGTTATGGCGCCCTTGGATTCGAGACGGATGGTGAATATGTTCGTGTTTTCCGCGAAATTGAGGGACGCAGATGGCCCGGGGACGAGGGCAGACCTTTTCTTTGACCTGCCAATGAGGAGAACGAGGGGCGCGTGGTGGACCCGCCCCTGGTGTTTAAAAGGGGTGAATTTGGACGGAGAAAGAAAGAAAACGGACGGGAGAGGATCGGACGAGAAGGAAAAAACCTGGAGCGACTTGGACGGAGCGGGGGACTTGGAGAGATAGAGCCATGGAGTAAACTGGAGCCCGGAAAAGCTATGGACTGTTCCTGCTAGTGATAAAGACTGTCCGCCCGGCTTTGGCCTATTTAATGAATATTCTATGAAGCTAATAAATTTTATTTATTTAAATATATTAAAGTATGGCTGTAACAAATTTTCTTGGGTACGAATGACTGACGACGTTACACTACATGTTATATAGAGTATGCGTTATTCTTTTAACGGATTATGAAATCAATTCTCAAAATTCTTTTTAGTTTATGCCATCGCTATTTAACACTGAAAAAAAATTTAAACACACATTCCCCCTCCCCCTCCCCTAGAACTGGACAGATTATATGGATCAGAAAAATGCTCAGTGTCAAAATACAAATATATGAAAACAAATACCCTTCTGAAATATTTAGGTTAGATTCTTAAATGAGTAATTGCAAGTTTTCACAAAATGAATGAGGAAAATAGCTTAAAAATGTGTGTATCTTTAAAATTTTATGTCAAACAAGTTTTGTCAGGAAATTTAAATATCTGATTCGTTTATATTTGTGTTTAAGCCTGTCACCACATGTTATAACTTTATTCAAATTGATTAGTTAAGCATGACCCGCGAGAAATCCAAAACAAGAAATTCACTAAAAATGACTCAGTATTTATTCTTCGGATGTTATACTACTGAATTTATACGAAACGTTAGTTGTATAACAGTTCCCATCTTTTAGAACAATCTGTCCTGACTTTTTTCATAATTAATAATGGAAAGCACATGAGGATCAATTAGCAATCGTTTATTTTCAAAGCATTCTTGAGGAAATATTAATCCTGCTGATTCTGATCCCGAAAATGGAACAAAATTATTAAGTTATTGTATTGTCATCGGTTCTTGACAAGTGTGCAAAATTTCGAATTAATCTGACCTTTCAAAGTAGTCAAAAATCGAGTTCAAAGATTCCGTTACATACATACAGGTGACGCTAATAAAAGCGTGTTAAAAATGGTTAAAATTTATGTAAAATTTTACAAAAATCAGCTTTAGACATCAGAGGGCTGTATGTCATATATACTTAAATTGAATAAAACATTAACAAGGAAATTTTATAAGTGGGGTATAAGATACTTTAAAAATTAAATTCTTTTTCAATTCCTACACTATTAGGTCACACTCTCTATATATTTATTTATTTATTTATCTTGGTGGAATTTTCAATCGTTAATAAAATACCCTTTAAAGCGCTCAGTTGAGCTGAAATTTTATATTCATGATTATTTTGGATGACAATACAGTAACTTAATGATAATTAATAAAAATTAATTGATTAAAACTAATTATTCAAAGAATTACAAATACAGCCACGTTAGCATCATTTTTGGCGACTTGGGTCAAAACTTGAAAAGGGTTTTTTTTTCACGTTTTAATGCATTCAGTTGCACTGAAATTTTATATACACAATTGTTTTGGATGACAATACGATATTTTAATGACAATTAATAAAAATTAATTACCACTTAATGTTGTGACTCTGTCATATGTATATAGAT
Source organism: Trichonephila inaurata madagascariensis (assembly GCA_019973955.1). NCBI lineage: Eukaryota > Metazoa > Arthropoda > Arachnida > Araneae > Nephilidae > Trichonephila > Trichonephila inaurata. The sequence goes on along the minus strand of BMAV01008787.1, from coordinate 41,135 downwards.
ATTTACTATATTAATTGTAACTATTTAATAAAAAGTAGCTAAAATAAAATATTTCTTTGTTGATCTAATTAGAAATTGACTTAAATTTTTTTTATATTACTTGTTTAGTGAAAGAAAGCAGGCGACATGAATTGAAACATGAACAAAATTAAAAAGTTTTTGGCTTGATGAGTCTCTCTCGACGACTGAAAATAATAAATAATGTAACTAATTAGATATCGATACTCATGTTTGGCATAATTTTGAAATTGTGCCGTATAGATTTTTGGTGGCCAGTATAATATTATAGTATTGTAATATTATCACTCCAACTTGACGAAATTTTACTACTATTTGGTGGAAAAATCTGCTGCATACTGATATCATATTGGTTCCTAAATAAAATAAATAAATATTAATTTTCGCTGATATTCACATTTTGAATTATAAAGTGAGACCCACTTCATACTAACTTTAATACAGGAAATTGGGTACTTACGTATTATCGTAACCTATTGGTGACATATTATAAAACGAAGCACATGGTTGCCAATTCAGAGCCACACAGGAAATCAGGGTTGCCAACTTGGCGAGTTATTAACAGAGTTGGCGATTGTTGCGATAATACGTAAGTGCCGGAAATTGTAAAGGCAATTTTTCCAAATATCCGGATTTACTAATTGAGGCCAGAATTTTATATACTTTTATGTCATATATTTTTTAATTAATTATTTATCAAACGCGATTTGAGAATACTATAATTTATAACGTGGGTTAACATTTTATAGAAATTGATTTCGTGCATCACAAGATTTACTTATACAAACCATTTTTTGTAGTTTATTTTCAACTAATATTCTTATAAAATCAATTTTTCTAAATGCTTATGTGACAGGTTGGTTTGCAGTTTTCTATGCCTGTTGACTTTAAAATAATAAATTATCCAAGGCATTTTATCTGTCATGTAAAGTTAACAAATATTTCAAGATGAAGTAATACAGAAATCAGGAAGCAATTACGGAGTTTAACAGGAAAGTGACGCATTCGTCTACCTCATCGGTTTTAAGAAAATATGAAATGTTGAAGAGAAGTGACCAATTGACAAATAATAAATACTGAATAACCAACTTAGGACTTAGTTTCCATTATGAAGATATTTAAGGTATCCGACTCCCCTAAAATTATGATTTTTTAAAAAAATTGACAATTTTTTTTATGATTTTGTTTTATAGATCATCTTATTAGCTTTATATAAAAATACCAAGTTGTTTATTTTCCATTCACTAGAACAAAAACTACAAGTGTTTTAGTAAAAACAGATGCTATAACTTTACAGAAGATGTCAAACTTTAAAATGCGTTTTACTCGCGAAATCTGTTTTTTTCGAAAAGCTTTAAAATAATTTGCTGAAATTTTTTGTGCATTTTCTGTATAACAGTAGAAGTGTTTTAACCTTCATATTTATCAATAACTATTTTATTATAAAATTTACAGTTCTTTATGGGAATATAATCACTGTTTTTTTACGCAATTTCATATAATAATTAAGATAAAATGCTCTAGTTTTTGTAAAAATTAAAACATCTTTTATCCTGAAGGTCATTTCAAAAAACAACAGCAAAGTAATACATCAAAATTGAAAAATTGAGAATTTGTTCATTTACTATTTGTACAGAGTGGGCCTCGCTTATGTAATTTTTTGTCAATTTTTACCCATTTTTTCCCATTTTAGTAGTAATAATTTAGTTTTCGCTTCATAATTTTAGCTCCCCCCCCCTTAAAATATACTAAATAAATCTAAAAACCACAAAAAAATCTCCATATCTCCATCTTTTTTTAAAAAAAGTTGTCGCGTAAGGCTCTTTGAAAACTCTCTAATACGATTACTTTTGAAACTGAATGCAATGAGAGAAATGTTTGAATGGAATTTTTTTTAAATAAAATAAATTACGCCCCATATATTTCTTGGTGTTATAAAAATTTTCAACGCTGCAGTATATATATATATTGTTGAATATAAACATAAAGTAATGTTAACTTTTTGTAGGAACAATTTCGCTGGTGCTGAGGGTGGATCCCGATTAAATATTTATTTTCGGACTACGCATGCACCGATTGTACTTTTGTCGCCAATAAGAGAATAAAAATCTGAATAGTTTTACTGTCTATTTTGCCTTGTGTTTATCCCGTTATTATGTGCAAAAATTTACTGTTTTTTAGCAAAAACTATTGAAATCCTTTTCTTTTCAAATTTAGAATTGCTAACTTTAGAAACTTAATGAAGCAATTGAGAACTGTAGAATTACAGCTATTTAAAATGATTTAAAAAGTGGAATAAGAAGAAATTTACTTACATTTTCCACTTAAAATGACGCTGAATATAAGTACCAGAATAAAGAAACTGAATGCGAGGAATTTCAAAATGGCGAAAGAAAAAGAAAATTAAAAGAAGCAATACAAAATTCAAAATAAATAAATAAATAATTTGAGGCGAAAGAAGAGTAAAACACTAAAAAAAGCGACTTTATTATGGGATGTAAAAAAAGTAGGAAATCATTTATTAAAAATAAAACAGTAGAAATTTACAATTTGTTACCAATTAAAAAAGAATTCTGCCTGACAGATTTATCTTTATATCTGTCGGAATTTACACCATAAGATCTACAGTAAAAATTCCATCACCCAATTTACTACTTTTTTGAGAAACAGTTGTTATATCTTCACCAGATTTATCACATTTCCCCCAGTGGGCGAAATCAGTAAAATCTTAACTAAGGTAGAAAAAAAAAATCTCAATCCCTTAAAAAAATAAAGTGACTAAAAGAGTGAATTAGGTAAATCTGTTAGTCCGTAATAATTTAACTCGAAACTATCTTTTTAAAAAATAATCCTGGTACTCCCCAGTAATTTCTGAGATATCCATTATCCAAAGGAAACTACGAAAATAGAACACTGCAACAAAATAGCGTCCAATATAAAAATGGTTTAATATTTTTGAAAAATATCGAATTGCTTAAAATTAATAGGGTTACCACTATAAAAATAAACCAAAAAAGTAAAGATCTTATTTACTTAAACACTTTAGCGCAAACATATTACTAAATGATAAAAATGAATATAACCATAATGTAATGTTATCCCCCATCTTGGTGAAAAATAGAAACAATATGGTGGGTAACTACCTAATATTAAATTAGTACCTTATACGTACACAATTTCATTGCCCTATATTCTTCCCTATTTGTTATACTTCTGTAAAAGATGCCTGTGTACATATAATGAACAAAAATATATTTTCTCTAAATTGTACCCAATACTTTAAAAATAATTTTATATATGAAAAAAATTTAGAGCTTTAAAAATTCTTCTAGAATTTTTTCCAAAGAAATTTTTCAGTGATTTTCATCAAAAAACTCATTAACTGTGCTTTGTGCATCGTTTTATATACATGTGTGTAAAGTACTTTATATATTTAAGTAATTTTATTTCTAAAACGGGTATCTAAACGAAAATATTTATTACGAGATACTAAATTTTATATTCATGTGAAATTAAAAAAAAAAGTGAGCTAAAAAAGGTTACTGTTGCAGTTCTGGAGAGTATCATTATTATAGGCATACAAAAAAATCTAAGCTCTATCAGAAATATTAAAAATACATATCACAAAAATGGAGTCTAAATATTAATACATTACTTTTTTGAGTATGCCCTGGAACCCTTAAAAGTTTGAAGATTTGAAATGGCGTCTGATTGTATGGATTTAAATATTTCGTATCTATTTAATTAGATAAAGAAAGTTAACAGCAAATATAGTCTTCAATAGCTGAACCACTTTTACTTAATATATATATATGTTGATGAAATTGAAAATATACCACTACTGAGATACTTCGAAAACTGTCTATTGCTAGAAAATGCTAGAAATAACTAAAAAATAAGTTCATTCTTACTAATATTGTACGATTGCATACCGATTATATCATTAAAGCCTTTCTGAGCAAAAACGGTGGAATCTGACGTTTTTATTGTATTCAAATAGCTTTGCCCTGTCTTAGGAAACCGTCCTCACTTAGGATGCTGACGGATAGCTTTACCCTGGCTAGGAAACCGTTCTCGCTTGGGAAGCTCACGTTTTTATTTTGCATCCTTATACATTTACACTGTCTTTGGACATCGTCCTCACTTAGGGTGCTGACACACAGCTTTATCCTGTCTTAGGAAACCGTCCTTGCTTAGGATGCTGACACACAGCTTTACCTTGTCTATAGACATCATCTTCATTGAGGAAGCTGACATTTTTGTTGTGTCCACATAGCTTTACCCTGTCTTCGGACAACGTCTTTATTTAGGAAGCTGACGTTTTTATAGCATCGACACATCGCTTTATTTTGTACTCGGATAATGAATTACTGAATTATTTTGCGCTAATTTTATTAAAAAAAAATATGCCCATATTATCTTTCAGTAAATAAAGTGAATGGATTCGCTGCAGAGGCCACGTTTGATAAAAACATCTCAGTGTAAATTTCTTCTAATTTTCTATTTTTTTTATTTTAAATTTTAAATCACTTTCAAATAATTATTGACCAATGTAGAATTAATTTCCTTATTCGATAAATATATATCTGAGCTAAATATTATATCTTTCAGAAATGTCTGAAAGATAGTATTTTTCCTTCAATTTTAAAAGCAGCTTAAATATTTCTAAACACAGATTTGTTATTAATCCCAATAAAAATTTCTTTATTTTTAATTTTTTTAAATAATTTGATAGAAAACTTTATTGTTCAATTTTTGAACTGGTGAACAATAATTTGAAATTTTAACTACACAAATTTAATATCGGATAATTTTGTACATCAAAGATTGTTCAAGCACAGTATCAATATTGAGAATAAAAGTCAGTTTAAAAACTGCATGATAAAATGAAAAGAAAAAAAAAATCTTTTATGCAAGATGCTTGAAATTCTACTCATATGGTGGCTCCTAGAATTGATCCGATATTTCAGAAATTTGTAAGAAAAATCCTGTAGCTGAATTTTCTTAAAAGGAAAAAACCAACATTTCCCCCTGTAAACCACATTTAAATCTAAATAGTGAAACCTACTTTTAATTTTTAAAGTTCGTAAAAATAAGAATATATACAGTGGCTCTCAAAAGTGTTCGTACACTTGCAATTTTTTAAAAAATTCAGTATTTTCAACTAATGAAAATAAATATACCGGAATTATGTTTCAAAAAATTCAAAATTGGCTGGGATGACGACAAATTCAACATTTTTGGTTGTTTTTTGATTATTAGTTTTTCAAAATAATTGGCAGACAAAGACATTTTGGAGTTTGTTCAAAGCTGAAAAAATATCATCGATGCAAAGTCCGATGATAAAAATGAAATGAACAATGCAGCTGCTGTTCCAACATCAGCCGAAATGAGGAACGTCGTGAAAACTACGCTCAGTTGTTTAGACGCACATTCCAAAGGTGAAAGGGATAACAAAATGGACAATTTTTTTTTAAGAAAATGATTCTAAAAAAGACAATGCAAAAAAAAAAATATCAGATAATTTTCTAAAACCTCAATAAATGTTTTGTTTTTAAAAAAATTTCAAAATTTTGCATTAAATTTCTTTTTAAGTTCTTGTGAAGTTTTTGTTTCATTAATTTTTATCAAATATATGCATATGTACATATCTATGTAAATAAAATAAACTCTAATAAACTTAATTTTATTGATAGATGATTTTTTTTTTTGCAATATTTTTCAAAACGAAATTCTTTTAAGAGGGTTCGACAACTCTATTGGAGCCCATGTTAAATTGCGCAAGTTTATGTACCTTTTTCTCTGAAACTACTTATTTCTCATGGATAATATTTTTACAGTAGGTGTTATGTGTACTATAAATAACACAAAGGATTTTGTCTTTTTGTTAAAAATTAAACTAATCATTAATTTTTTAAAAATTGCCCAATTTTTTTTCCCTAAAATTTGGCTTAAAAAAGTCATATGCAAAAGGGTTTGCTAGATATATCTAATTCCCTCTTTTAAAATGTATAAACATATTAAAAGTCTGCTCTCTGAAAATTTGAGGATTATATAAAAAGTAGTTTTTGAGAAAAACGTACATAAAGTGAAAAATATTACATTGTAAGAAAACAGGTTTTAAAGTAAAAATTTGTAATTTTTTGATCGTTTACTTTTTTTAGTACTTTCCGGAAGCATATGAAGCCTTTTTTTTACTCTTCTAATTTTTTTTTCATTATTTGTAACAATTTTGCCTTTTTTTGGGATCTCAAAATGCTTTCGTTGGGCTACACGAATCCTACGTGCATCTAGTTTTTTTAAGCATGACACTCAGTTATAACTTGGTTCAGTATCAGAATGTTTTAAGATCATTAATTTTGCTAAGGGACTCATACTGATTTCTGCAATAGCCATATTTATCCCTAATTTTTTAGAGTTTTTAACTCCACAATTGTAGATCTTAGAATCATTGACCATATAGTGTTATTAACTGACTCATTTGGGTTCTGAGTCTTTCCATGTAAACATTCTCTTAATAACATAGGATCACCTAGATCTCTAAAAATTGGCTTAATTTAATTCATTATCGTACATAGCATGTGTGTATGTGTTTAAGATCATTGTGCCTTTCGTTACATTCATCTTCTGCCTTTTGAAACTTGCACCAGGCATTTATACCCGCGGGACACAGTCCATGTTGTAGGCTCTCGTTTAAAGACAGAAGATGAAAATAAACAGCCTAAGCAGCAGTTTTCATGCTGTGTAGATAATTGATATTATTTCTAATAGCCATACTATAATATCCTTGAATTTTTTGTTTTAAGATGTCGGTAAGTCGGTTACCACAATTTAAGCGTTTTCCATCACTTAACTTTTTTCTCACTGTTTCGCTTTTATGATCCAAAAGACGGGTACCCATACACTTTTGGATAAGCCCAATTCAGTCAAATTTTTACGCTTGAACATCATATGGATTCCTTGCTCATCAGAAACTTATGCAAGGGGAAACACAGGTGCTCCTATCAGAGCTGATTTGATGCGCCTCAAGGAGTAGCTACATTTAAAAAATAAATAAAAATACTTCTAGTTGTAGTATTTCCTCATACCATACATCCTTTTAAACAGCAATATTTGAAGTATAAAAAAACATAAAAAAGTGAACATCGAAAATTTTTAAAAAATTCATGTTCCGGACCCTCTTTACACGAAAAAATATTTCATTCTCTTCAGTCTCGCGTTAAGCGGTTTTCACTGTATTATTTTTCCTACGCACGCGCGCGGACTAAGTAACGCACACAAAATGTTAATATAAAGTGGGCGTGATTTATTTAGTATTAAAACAACCAATTAATGTAAATAATAAATTAAGTAAAATAATTAAAAAGAATTCATTGGGTAAAGGTCTGAATTACTTTAATCTGTTGATTCTCCACGATTAACTAA
>BMAV01008787.1:0-18243 GCA_019973955.1 Trichonephila inaurata madagascariensis | reverse complement strand
ACACAAAATAATTTTTTTAGTGTGAAATGTCATCTTGATAACGAGCATTAATTTGAAATTGTTTGATCGATACTTCACGAGATATCCACAGTACAGCTATCTACCGAAAAAAATAATGGATTTCTTTTTCCCCAACCTAATATTATGATATGTTTTAATATTATAATCTATTCATCGACTTAAAATAGTAAGAGAATTATCCCTCTCACAATTTTGAAGCAATTTAGCATCGTCATCAATAATGTCTCAATTGATCGTACTTACAAATCGTTAAGTACCAATCGTCGTTTAGACAATTTTCAATACTGTCTGTTCAAAGACATGTTGCATTATTATCAATGAAAACAAATTTTTATTTGAGAGCACCACGGAAAAGGCGAACATGAGGCAACAGAACTTCATTCATGTATCGTTGGAGGGTCATAGTCTCAGTTTCAAGCACACGTAGGAGTATACAGCTATTGATCATGATGCTACATCATATCATAATACTTACTACATGTAGGATATCTCTCTCCTTTCTGAATATTTTCTGGTCTATAAGAATTACTACTCTCATGCCAAAAAAGTTGTCTGCAATCAGAGCTAACACGTAACCTATTTTCATCAGAGAAGTCCATCCTAACTCAGTTCTAATGGGTCCAGTTACAAAGATCATGGCATTTCTTTGTTACCTGTCTGGCTGTAACGTACCGATCTTTTGTCAATAAGACAGTAAACTTTTCTTTTGTTAGTAAAGTCCCGAAAACTCGGCCACACCTTTGCAATTCAAAAACACCCCATGTGCAGTCTCATTCCAGAGCGATACCGATTCAGAAATTATTGCTGCAGTCACAGAGAATGAAAAAATTCCGGAAAATGATGAATACGTTAGCGTTGAGGACATCGTACAAAAATTCCTAACATACCACATAGTGAGGGGCAATGGCTGTCGAAACCACCCTTCAGTATTTTGAACAAGATGCATCGGTAATGAACTTACTGTTCCTTCGTGATGAAGTAGCAACATTATGTATTTCTTAAAAAAAAGTAGCCACTTATTGCAAAGTTTTTTTATTTCTAATGGGCTGCGGATTGGTGTTACCATTGCAGACCTAGTACATTCCCCGGAAACTGGTAATACTTTTTAGTGCGGCACCCTATAGGTGATACCAATTACCGCAAGTAATTTTGACGCCCAGTTTTCTCACTAGAGGGAGGCACATGAGCTCTGACGATGTGAACCTGTAGTGGGATTTAATTTTTGTCGAGAGCATCTAAGCCAATCAAACACTCTAGGGATCTTTTACAAGCCATATAATCATACGACATGGCCGCTGTGGATTTTCTGCTTCATGAAAATCCACCGACTTGGGCTGGGGTCGAACCCGCAACCTTGGGTACAGAAGGCCAACGACAAACCAACCAGGTCACCCAGCCGGCACTTTGTGCAAAGTAGGCTACTTAATTTTCATTACGGACAGCTTTATGCCTTCGTAAAGTACTTTTCTGAGATGTGTCTGATCAGGTAAATTTCTGTATACTATGTACTATGCATTCATTAATTTTCATTTTCATGCGGTAAATACTCTGTTTCTTCATAAAGTACGTACCTTTCCTTTGTTTAAGGGTATTTGAGCATTTTATTTTCTGCTGTATTTTTAACCCTTTATCTACCGACGGTACTTATAAGTACCACCCAATTTAAAATTACATAGAATAACCATTTTCACGAATATTCTGACGATATTTAGTAGGAATATTCTTTTAATTCCACTCTTCCAGGATAAATGACAGCACGGGTTCTATGATGAGTATTTTAGAGGGGGAAGGCGAACAGTTTTAAAACTGAAGTTACGTTTTCAGATGCCAGTTTGATCGGATTGCCATGCTTGTCAATTTTGTTCCGCAAAAGTAATTAAAGTCTAAATGTGTCTTATTTTTTATATGCTAGTGAAGACCTTAAAAAACGATTTGACTATTTATTTTAAGTGAACAGTGTATATAATTTTTTGATTAATTGGTTGAATAACTTTGTGGTATTTATAAGTACCGCCAGTACACTGGATGTTAGAGAACTTTGCGTTTAGTTTTCGTCCATGTAGCTTATAATTGTTTTTCGTTGTGTTGTAGCGCGTCATTACTAAAGGGGGAAAGCTGAAATCTTACTTTTTGACAGTTTGGGAATTTTGCATTTTCAAATTGTATCGATTTTAACCTTTCTAAAAATACCTTACTTTAATCTCTAGGGTATTTAGAAACCCTTAAAACCTATTTTTAAATAATCGTTGAATCTGAGCCACGCCCATTTTAAAGGCGAAAAATGTAAACAAAGTACTTCGTTTTTGCTTAAAAGTGTAACGTCTGATATAAATCAAAACATGTATCTTTTGTTTTAAATTGAGTCTTTTATTTTTTGTTGTAAATTTTGATGTTCGACGTACCTTTTCTGAGAAAATACTGTTCACAGGTATATAAATTTTTTATGATATATTTATAATGATGGCTAACATATACTGAAATGAGCTTTTTTAAAAGACTCAGAAATTCATTTTTTACAAGTTTTTTTATGTGAAAATAGGTCAAATTTCAGTATGTTTGATAAAATACTTTACAAATTATAAACAAATTCAAAATTAGCTAAAAGGTCATTTTAGTATAATGAGAAAGGTATACTTTAATTGTATGAAAAATTTCAAGCATGTACATGTAACAGATATGCTTTTATGGAATTTCTTTTTAGTATAAATTATTTATTTTGCCTCATTATTGTTTTTTTTAACATTTTCAAAAAATTTTGAAATTTGAATCTGGGCTTCCTTTTTTTTTTTCTCTTTTTTTTTTGGCACACAAATGTGTGAAATATCCATTCTTTAAGCAAAATTTTGCAATTTAATTTTTTGTGTGTGTGTAACATTGAGATTTAACAATAACAGGAGGTTTTCAAGATGCTGTTATTTACCTCCCTCCTTCTTAGAATTGTATGGAAAAAAGAAGCTCAGCCTTCAAGAGGTTTTGGATTTCTTATAGAACTTATCATCTGAAAGCAGTGGTACAGTAACAGAGGATTTAAGCAATTAGTTAAAAATTAATTACTTAAAATCAATTAATTTAAAATTAAAACTGAAAACATTTAAATACGCTATTTTCAAACTCATCATTTATTGCCTTTTTACCCTTCCTTTTTCTCAATTTCATGCTTTTCTCATGGCTCGGATATGCTTGGATGTTCCGATTAAACCGTCCTTCGTATACCTTTATAACATAGCTTTTTTTCCTAATGCAGGCAATATGGCCAAAAACCTTTCAGAATACTCAGCATACTTCAAAATACATTCATTCACATTTGCAACAGCACTAATATAATTGGTGGTCATTGTGAGTATCTGTAAAAATGTGTGTGAAGAAAGAGAAGAGAGAGAGAGAGAGAGTTTTTTTACCTTGAAAAAACTTATCTACACCGGAAGAACTAAACCAAAAAACGTTCTCTCAAGTATTCCACAAAATGTTCCACGAAAAAGTAGGCGCAGAAACGCGACAAAACGAGAGCGCAAACTAATGACATATTGGTACTTACGCATTATTGCAACCTATTGGTGACATTTTGTGAAAAAAGGCCAATTCACAGCGCATGCGACATATGCGAAATTGGGGTTGCCAACTTGGTGAGTTATCTTGAAAATTTGCGATTGTTGCTATAATACATAAGTACCGACATAGTTAAGTTTGTAGAAAAAATCAAACTAAAATCATATGAAATAAATAAGGATACAGCCATAAATATAAACCAATAAAAATTAATTTTAATGTACTGTACTAAAACAATAATGATGCACATAAGAATAGGTAATAAATAACAAATTTAAAAATATAAAATTACAAAAAATAATAGTAACAAAATAAAAAATATAATGCTGGCAACCACAGAACCAAACTCTACAAAACTATTCTCAATTAAATTAATTTTCTCTTATTATTCTAATTCCGATACGATCTCTCTTTCACAACTCCGGGTACTTACGTATTATCGCAACCCTATTGGCGATATTATATGAAAGAAAGCACATGGTTGCCAATTCAGTGCAAAATCGAGGCTGCCAACTTGAAGTGTTATCTTGAACTTTGTAATTGTTGCGATATTACGTAAGTACCTACCTCCGCAATCGGGTCGGTTACCACAATTGGCGTGCTTATCAATCTCGGAAAAAGCGCAAAAAATAAATCGCTCCAACCAGGCACCATCTGCACCTTAGCCCTTAAAATATATAATTTGCTTTAAACAATTTTTATTAATTATAATTAAATTATCGTATTGTCATCCAAAACAATCGTGTATAGAAAATTTTAGCTCCATTGAGCGCTTTAAAGAAAGATAAATTATAGTTCAAAAGTGAACACATATTTTAGATATTTGATTGTAATACATGAAGCACAAGAAAGATATTGGTGACATAAATAGTACAATATCAATTGTTATAAAATGCAGAAAATATTTTTTATAAATTTTTTCTTAAAGGTAGAAGATCCGGTTAAAGTGTAGCCGCACGGCCCTTTGGCGACTGTAGCCCTTTGGCGACTGGAATTGAACGCAAAGCAACTAAATTTAGCGATAGGTGTTGCGAGAATTTACAAAGTGGAATTTTGCGATGAAAATAACGAAATATTAATGAGAAAAAAAATATTAATAAAAAAAAACTTGCCTAAATATTTATAAAAAAGCTGCTTACAGTTTTCTTATAGTTTTTTATTATACACATAAGGTACTTAAAAGTAAAACTGCAGCTGTATATAATAATTCTTGTCACATGTATTTTATTAAATAATTTTTATATTCAAATATGAAGTAAATTATATCTCTAATCCTATAGAATATTTTTATGTGCTTTGAATATTATTTATAGATTATTTGTGGTACTTACGTATCACACACCGTAGGCCAATTTCCTCAAATCAAAAGATGTCGCTATAAACTGAAAGCATTGCGAATAATAGCAGCTAAAATTTACTCCACAGACGCCTCTTTTATGCTTAAAATCATCCAAATAACCAAAAAGATCTTTAGATGAATTATAACATCTTGATAATATGCAAAAATGATACATAAATACATATTAAGTTTGACCAGCGTCGATTACACTACAATTCCTTTCTTCGATTGAATTAACATATTTAGAATAAATACAAAAGATGCCAGCTTAAGCAACACAACTTAAACATCAGACGATTAATTAAGCAATCAGATAAATTAGATTTACGTTAATTATAACAGAATGAAAGCACAGACGATAATAAAATGGAAGAGAATTCAACCTCAACAATATTTATAACTGCTGCATAATTTAAATCGCCAATAAAAAATTGATTCAAAATATAAACAAAATATATTTAAATAGAACTAAATATTTTACAATGCGAAACAGCTATGTATGCGTAAACAAGATTATTGACTTCTTTTCATTTGAAGAATAGATTGACGGTACATTAGTGACTTCTTTTCATTTGTGGATTTATCAACGGTACAATACATAAGTATTGATTTAGCATTTTTTTAAAATATATATTTTGTTCTTGTTATTCTTATATAAATTTCTAACAAAAGAGTATTAAGCATTTTTAGCTATGTTATGAAATCAAATGGCGACGATTAAAGTGGACATTTTAAACTGAACTTTTGTAACTGAATTACATTTTTTTCTTTGATCACATCACAGAATTTCAGAGTTTATGTGTAAACTAATATCTTGGAATCTTTTAGTCATAAATAGTCACTTGCTCAGTTCAGTTCAGTTCTGGTTTTGTGGGATATGGAGCAACAAAGGCTATTATTCTCTAAAAAATTAAAGGATTTATAAATTAATAAATATCAAAATATTTCATTTTCTGGATAAAAAATCTGAATGTTAATCTATTTGACATTGCTTTTTCCAATAGTTCTTTGAAAGTAATGTTGTAAAGTGGATCAATTTTGAGAAAATGCTTTAGTTGGTTTCAAGGATGAATATATCTATTGCAGTTTAACAAGATGTGATCCAAATCGTTTAAGCAATTACAAATTCTAGATTGCATTGTCTGATAAATTAAATTTTCGTAGAAATCCTGGAGTGATGATCATTTTGCTAAAGATTCGAGTGCACAGGATTTCTTATCTTCTATTACTTGTCCACTTAGAGATCGAGCCTATGTTTTGGAATATTGCCCAAGTTTTCAAAATATTTGCTTGAAAAGAAGTTATCATTTGCTTTTTTAAAACTCTCTTGATATATTTTTGTGCTGATGTTTTCTGAGACGATCTAGTCGATATAAGCATTGGAGTCTGGGATTGTTCTTGCGAGATTATCCGTCTGTTCATTCCACAATATATTTGAGTGTCATGGAGTCCAAAGTAGAATTATCTGATAATTATAATACGATAGAATGTATATCTTGCTAGTTAATTTATGGATAACACTATGGGATTTGATTGAATAATTTTGAAGAGCAAAGAGAACAAAAAGACTATCAGATAAAATTAGCAGATTATTGTTTGTAACTGACAGATCATCTAAAGCTTGGCAGATAGCCAGAGTTTCAGCTGTGAAAATAAAATTATTGGGATTGGTTCTATAAGCAAAAGAGGAATTTTCTGTAATACCTGCATAGATGTAATTTGATCATTTTTGGAAGCATCAGCAGCTATTATATAGAAACCCTGGAAATCACGATCTACTGTTTCATCAAATAAACCCCTTATAATTTGTATTGGTAAATTTTTATCCTGAAATTTGAAGTTAACGACATATATTTTGCATGGGAGAATTGAAAAAGATGTTATTCTGGGGATTGGGATAATTTGATCACTAGTTGCATTTAAAGGATTTAGTATAATTATAATATTTTTTAAATCTTCTTCTATAATATTTAGATTCAGAGATTCAGGGTTATTACTACATAATGGAGAAAAGGTTTGATTAGAAATTTGAGAAAGGAAATACTTATTTGCCAGTCCTTGTATTTTGTCTGATAGAATTTCCTATCCAGCCAATTTTAAAAGTACAATGTTTGGAGTCCATTGTGGAAGTCCTAATGCAATTCGAAAGCCTTTGGTTTGAATGACATTAAAAGGTTTCAGTTGATTATCAGACCATTTATATATCATGTGACTAAAGTAGTAGAAAAGACTGCATATACTATTATTTACTATTTTGATCAGATCTGCTGCTCTTGGTCCATGATGCTTGTATGCCATAACCTTAAGGCTATTAATTTTTTTCAATGCTTTGCTATTTAATTGATTTCTTAATGAAGCATTCTGGCTCCGTTTGGAAAAATGAACTCCTAAATATTTGATAGAGGATTGCCAAGGGAGTGAATCCCCTTCCAATAATACGTAGGAAACGTATTAATATAGGAAACGTATTAATTCTTATATTGGATAACTCAGCTATTGTACTTTTATCTGGACTAATAGATAGCTTCCAATATTTGCACCATTGAGAAATTCTTTCCAGCGTATTTTGCAATTTTTTGCAAATGTAATCAAGAGAATGATGTGAGCAGTAAATGAGAACGTCGTCTGCTTAAACTAAGCATTCGATGTCATATTTCAAAGTTTCAAAAAAATCATGCATGTAAATAGTATATAAAAGGGGATATAGAACACTACCCTGAGGAAGGCCTTGTGGAAATATCCTTTTGGAGGAAAGTTATCCCCTCCATTTGATTTGAAATGATTGATATGTGAGAAACTTGTGAATCCAAATAGCTGTTTTTCCTGTTATCGATATAAACTGAATATGCTGATAAATGCTGTCGTCGATATAAACTGAATCATATGCGCTTTTTATATCTTAACTTATTCCTGCAAAATATTTCTTTTGAAATTTTGCATCCACTATTGCTTTTTGAATAAGATAGGTAGCACTTTTGCTATCTTTAAAAGGGACGAAACCGTAATGTTGAGGATGAAGTTTTCGTTCTGTAGTTGAAAAGTCAGATAGATCAGATAGTCATTTGTAGAAAGAAAATTAAATTCACTTAAAGTAAATAGCTGAGTAATTCAAATTTAACGATGATTCATGTAATTCTGAGTTCACAGTCCAAGGAGGAGGACAGTATTTTAGTTGCAAATCCATAGCAGTCTTGTACTGTGGTGAGTTTGGACTTAATTCTTTTCCTAGCTAAAGAGATATTGTGACCGAAAAGATGGTTCTCAGGCCAAGAGATATAATTATATTCTCAATAATATTGAATAGGTAAAGGTAATCTTAGCGACAGATTTGGCGACAAATTTGATCGCCAGTTGTAACCAATTTGCCGATTTGGTGACAAAATTAAAAGCTCTTGGAAAAATATAGGGTACTTATGTATCATCGCAACAATCTCCAACTCTATTAATAACTCGTCAAGTTGGTAACCCCAATTTCCTATGTGTCGTACGCGCTGAATTGTCAACTATGTGTTCGTTTCATATAATGTCGCCAATAGGTTGCGATAATACGTAAGTACCAAATATAGAAAGGTTCAAGAGTGATTTATTAAGATACCTCTAGGATGTATAGTACTTGAAAACTTTAGTATTTTTTTTTGTAAGGGAAAAATGTACTTTTTGGCCAGTTTAAAACTTTTGATCATTTCTAAGCGAATGCATAAATACATATGCTTGAATACCCATTATTTAATCAATGTTGGTCATTTTTTTAGTAGTTTCATGTGAGAATAAAGCAATGAATACAGCAATCTCTTGCATATTAATATCTTAATATTACGAATACTCCTGACTGTCTTTTATGGAAGTATAAACACCGTAAGTTTATCGGATATTTTTCGCAATACTGGTGCATTCTGTATTTCATTAATTTGGTACTTTCATATTATCACAATTGTATTGCTGACATTATATAAAACGAGGTACATGGTTGCCAATTCAACGCTTACGACCCATGCAAAATCGGGGTTGCCAACTAGGTGAGTTATCTTGAACGTTGGCATTGTTGCGATAGTACGTAAGTACCGCTAATTTTTTTCCCAGGCTCATTTTTTATTCGAAATTAATCGAACTTTGAAAAAAGAAATCAAGAACATCATATACAAAACGAAATTTTAGTATTAATGCATATTTATAAACTTTTACATTCTTTCTCTATTTATTTAATGACAATTATGAATACAATTTTTTTAACCATTCTGGGAAAAAGAATGTTTGAAATTATTCTTTTTTTGTAAGTATTTATATTCTGTTTTAGATCTTACACTCACATTCGCACTTATGCAAAGTTTGTACTTATAAATGGGCAATGGACAAGTTGCCTTTCGAGAGTTAGTAAACAATTTTGAGAATCTATACAAGGGGTACTTAACCTTCCCCCCCCCCCCCCCAAAAACATTTGAAAAATTTTTCCCCGGCCCCCCACCTGTTTTTTTCCGGCGGGGGGGGGGGGAGCTGCTATAAGACAAAAACATTTAAAATGTAGAAAATTGATGAAAATATTAAAACTTTTTGATTTTTGAATCTTATTTTAACACTATATTTAACTTCCTATTGCCCACTCACAAAAAAGATTCCAGACTGAATTCAGTATTATTTGTTAAAAATTAGTTCAAACTTACTGGTGCATTTTTATGTCAAATTTGCTCAAATGATTCCTTTGATTTTACTAAAACAATTAATTTTTTTATAGCGAAAGATCCTTTTAGATTTTAATGGTTGATTAGTAAGTATGGATCTTATAACAACAAAGTATAGAGAAACTAAAAGTCATCATACCAAAAGGAAAAGATGTTATTTGAAAAATTAATTGAATTTCTGTGTGCAAAGGGTTATGATCGAATCCCTCAAAAAGACACGGTGGGCCGCAGGTTGAGTATTGCTAATCTATACTATCGTGCATTTTTATTTCAACGAATTATTTAAGGTATCCGACTACGTTCGGAACCATGATTTTAAAAAAACACATAAATGGATAATTTTCATGATATTTAGTGTCACTTAGATTAGAATACATGTATACAAACAATTGTTTTAAGGACATTATGACAAAAAAAATTTATTTAAATACAATATTTTGGCAAAAAATTAACTTAGAATAACCTTTTTTCCAAATGTTCTCCTTTTGTAAAAAATGCTTCTATTGTATTAATATTTTGCCTGTATATAGCTCAGACCTCTGTACAGAGGCTCAACTATGATTTTTGAAAAATTCAAATTATTTTCAGAGTTACAACCATTTGAAATAATTAGCGTATTTTCTTAAAATTTCTCCCTTCTGTTTTCGTAAAACATGAATAAACCGACTTCCGAGTTATACATTTCAAAAATTCTAGTTGAGCCTCTGTAGAGAGGTCTGAGCTGAATACAGGCAAAATATTAATACAATAGAAGCATTTTTTACAAAAGGAGAACATTTGGAAAAAAGGTTATTCTAAGTTAGTTTTTTGCCAAAATATTGTATTTAAATAATTTTTTTTTGTTATAATGTCCTTAAAACAATTGTATACATGTATTCTAATCTAAGTGACACTAAATATCATAAATATTATCCATTTACACGCTTTTTCAAAATCACGGTTCCGAACGTAGTCAGATACCTTAAATTGATATTCTTCTCTGTTAGCAGTAGTACGTGAATAATTCGAGGCTCAGTTAAATTTTATTTCACCAGTATTTTCATCAGCATTCCACGTGATAGTTATTTTTTGAATGTAATCTTAAATTTTGAATGCTTTTATTTGCTTAGTCGTTACTCTAACAACCTGGCTCTCATGGCCCAAAAATGCTGTAAAAAAAATTATGATTCTATTTAATTAATTTAAGAGATATCGAATCCAAGTATGTGAACTTTTTTCATCACGTTTCGCTGACTTCCAATTATTTTTTTTAAACATCTTCCTCTTAGTTTTAAAAAAAATCGTATCTGAGAGAGGAGAATAAAACGCAAATAGCTCTTAAGCACTCATTTGATACAATGTGAATGAAGTTTTAAACTTTTTGGCATTTTTTTAAATTTCAAACTAGTTTTACCTGAAATAAGTAAATACGGTTGCTCATAATTTTTTAATCAAATGTATAAAACTATCAACTTAAAGAAGATTAAAATCGTAACTTAATTTTTGTTATATTTTTTAATTGTCTCTGCAGTGAAAAAAAGAAGTGGTTGATAGGAAATATTGAAATTTTTTTTGAAAAACACTTTTGCTTATATATTTACAAATAAGCATTTGCACATTTTCTTATATTAAAATGATACAAAAAATGATAATTTACGAAAATAATATGGCCAAAAAATATATATAAGCTAATACAAATATAGCTAACACCAAAAATGATTCAAATCGGTTTATATTTCATACGTCTAGTATTTTTTTTAAATCTTTCAATTGAATTTTTTCCCGACGCTTTGTTGAATTTAAAATGTTCAAATGTTCTCGCTTTTCAAATTTTGATTGAAAGTTTCAAATTTTTACAATTATATATTATGTACTGTATATTAGAACTACAAAACAGAAGTATCTTTTTTTTGTTAAATAATTTTAAAATTTTGCTTTTGAAAACATTTGGAGTAGTATTTTATCGGGAAAAACGTATTTTAAAAAGTACGCATTCGCGCATGCGCACGAGTACGCACACACACACACACACAAAGTGATTTGCATGCATTGCAGCTGTTTTGCAGGCCAAAGGTGGTACTACGCATTATTGAGCAGGTGTTCATAATGTTTTGGCTCGATAGTGTAGAAAACATGTATGTATAATACTTTAGAATAAATTTCGATAATACAATAGAAATAAAGGCGTTTTGAGATGTGCGTCCCATTAAAAAGGAAAAGTACGAATAAATTATTCTACAAGCATTTTTCAACGAGTACAGAAAAAAATTGTAGGAAACAAATTAATTCAGTTACGTCTTAGAATAAATTTCAGTTACTTTGATATAGACATAAATATGAATTTCTTTTCAATACGAAAAGAAATGTATTTTCTAAATGAAATTTTTGAGAATAAGTTCATTTCTCTAATTATTGTTTTGTACATGCATTTCGCACACTTTTCTTCAGGAAACTTTTCATAATTTGCAATGTTTGCAATGTAATTGTATAAACAGAAACAATATTGTTTATGAGTAATTATGCTAACTATTCTTAACTGCAAATAAACTAATGCCGTCTTGCTCTATTGATGAAGGAAATGCTTTAACCTATACACAAGTGTAATTTTTAACTGTTGTCTTTATTTATTGAAAAGAATTCTGCTTAGTAACAACAATCTTCGATATTTTAAGCGTGTTAGTTATATAAGGAGAATAACGGCAATATAAAAATAAAAAAAATACAAAATAAAAATAAAAAATTTAAAGTTAGTAATTACTGATAAAAGCGACCTTGGCAAAGTCGAGTTCTATGTGCGCCAATATGGTAACCCTGCAACAGGACAGTAGTGGGATGTTATAAATAAGTAATCGAAGGGAGAAAAAGAAATGGTAGATTAAATGTGTTTTTAAATTTGCAATATAATTTTAAATGTTCTATTCAATCGAACAAATTTCATTTGACGTATTTCTTAAGTTTTTTAAAAACTATTCTGCTAAATCAGAATGAAATGAACTTTTTTACATACAAAAGATTTGTTTTTTTTTTATTAGAAAATATATTACAGATTAGTGTAAGCATAAATGATTTATGCTGTCATTTTTTTTCTCCGTTCATTACAATTTTCGAATTACAGAGCTTATTATTTTTCTGTGGATATATAAGTCCTCAAAGTCAATGCGACGATCATTGAATTACATCTCGTTTACCAATGCCTCACAATTAACAAAATTTGATGATATGCCTTTTCGTAAAAAACGATCGACATGCTTGTAATTGAATAGAATCTATGATTTGATTTTATATTTATGGACAAATACTTTGCTTCGCACTAAAGCTTGTGAAAACGAAAAGCGATTTCATTTTGTGTGGTGCTCGTTTCAAGAATGGAAGCCCTTTTTTTTATTTATCATTCCATTAGATTCCAGAAATTCTCATTAAAAATGTATAATTTTTGCATAATAACATTTTGAAAATTCAAAACTTTTACCATGCTCCCTCTCCCTATTGAATTATTTTCAAGAATCTTCAGTGCAGGAGAGCGATGCACGTTAAATCTGTCGAGAGCTCAAACATCCTCCCATTGGTGTGGTGTGGTACTTTGGGGAGGGGAGTGCCAGCTTATGTGTCGTCCTCCTCTCTTGACCATGGTTCAAAATCATGAGGTCTGTCACCGAAAGCCCTCGTGTGGCAGAACAATACGACGTTAATATTCACTCACTCAAGAACCTTCAATCTTTGCTTAACCCTTTAACGTTCAAGTTATTTTGATGATTTAAGTACACAAATTATCAAATTTTTTATCAAAAAATAAAATATACTTAGTACAAAATAAAATTTACTTAATAATTAAAAACCGATATTTTGAATTACATGATTAAAATTTTTTAAGGTTTTGTAGCAACTGCATATTCGTTTGAGGTGGCTGCCACACAGCATAGCAGAGGTAAAGCTCCGTTCTATTAAAGCATTATTTTCTAAAAAAAATCAAAATGAATATCTATTAGTCGTTGAGTAATTCAGTTTTGTGAGGTATAACTGGAAACACATTTCAAGCACAAACCAACTCCGCAATCATTACACCAGAATCGTATTTCTTTTTTTATCTTTTTTCCATTTGCATCCTTTTTTGAACAGCAAACTTTGCACTGTCTTGTAGGCAGACATTTGGTAGGAATAGGCAGAATATGGGATGTAAAATGGCGTTCAGAGACGGGCAGGGCTATCTACTGTTGGTGGTCTACCAGAACTCTTTGTTCCAAAATTCTTTTCATATTTATGTAAAAGCTCTTCTACAACTTGGATTCGAAATTCTAAAAATTTAATAAGTTTCTTAACTACATTTTTATAGAACAAAAATGAGTTACAGAGTATACCTTGTCTATTAAACGTAAAAATATCTTTTTATAATATTTTTTTCTGGAATTTTTGGATTGTTGGCTGAAAGGATATTTCCTGATCACAGCAATCTACACCACCCATAGTTAGATTGTAGTCAAAAACAATCTTTCGCTTGAGTATATCTTCATTTTTTAATTTTATTTTTGAGGTTGATCATGGAGGTATCACGAATACTGCTCCCCAAACACCTTCCACTAAATTGAGCTCAAATCAATTTTTTCCTACATACATTCGAGTTCGAAAAAGAGATGAAGTCGAAATAAACTTCTCCCAATATGGATTCGGGTATGTACTAAAAAAATTACCGCGTATGGCATTCAGGGGTGACATTTTGGAGTACAAGCACGATGCCCGAGATAATCTCGGGCATGGCAGTTAAAAAGTTAAACAAGATATGAAATTATTTTTTTTTTTCGATATAAGAGAATTGATCAAGTTGTGAAGTAACCCGAGGGTAATTAACGACAAATCTCGTAATTATACGTAGTATGATTCAAAAGTTCGGGGACAAGGTGTATAAAACCTTACCCTGAATAGTTCACCTCACAGAAGCACATCCACTTTCAAAGTAGTCCCTTTAGGCGAAGATACACTTCTGCCAGCGTTCGTATAACTTCTGGAAGCACAACTGGAAGCCATTTCTCTCAACCTCCCCTAAGGCCACTTGCAATGCTGCTTTCACTTCATCTGATGACACAAAACAGCGTCCCTATAAATGTTTTTTCTTTGATGGGAACAGGTAAAAGTCACACGGGGTTAAGTATGGTAAGTAGGGGGATGTAGAAGCACATTAGTGCACATTTTGGAGAGGAAATCTTTTACCTATTGGGACCGATGTTCTGGTGCGTTGTCATGCAGAAGATACCACTCGTCATTCTGCCAGAACCGAGGCCGCTTACGACGAGTGGATTTCCTCAAACGACGTTTTCAAGAAGTGTGTAGCCTGAGCGATTTGTGTAAGAGTTTAGAGACGATCTTTTCGAACACATTCAGACATCAATGCAACATTTTTTACTTTCCGTGATGTCAAAGGTCATCCAACGCGTGCAGTGTCTTCCATAGATTCTTGGCCCTCTTTAAAAAGCCGATGCCATTCGTAAACCTTGGATCTAACCATGGTACATATATAGATTCACCATACACCTTACTTAGCATTTCCGAACACTCCATTGGTGTTTTACCTAAGCGTTGCCAGAATTTAATGTTCAATGCTGTTGAAAAAAATAACCCCATCTTTCTTACAACGCGGAGCAAAGCTAACTAGTTTTGGAAGATAACCCCAACCGGTGTGGTTTGGACACATGACATGGGCAAACCAATCTTGCCAGGTAGGGGAGGGCTGGGAGAATCCAGTTTAAGTGGTTTAACTTTAGGTACTTGCTTTCATTGTCAGTAATGGTCACTGTCCTCGAATTTTTCGATCGTACTATGTATAACAAGTGACCTGAGTTGACACCTTTCTCTCCAAACTTCTGTTTCACGCCAATTGGCGGACATAAAGCCTTGACAGATATAATGTGCATCATCTCCTCGACATGACGGTTCTTCATTGGCTCTACGATTAATTGTCCGGATGTAATGATCAATATTGTTCATTTGGTAATGCCCAACGCTACTGTTGTACAGCAAATAAACATGTTTAACTTTAGAAATAGTGAAATAATATATTCCATCATCCAGTCAGAGTTAAATTTATACTTTTCACTGTCTTTTACTTGATCAACTCAAATCAAGGTTAAATACAGAAATTTTTAAACAATTGGGGTACAAGAGGCGGTATACCAAAATTAGGAATGCAGTAAAACCGCGCGCTTACACGACAGATAGGACTGAGTGATAACTGCGTAAGTCGGGGTATAATTTTGCATATAAATGCTTATAAATTTTTTTTTTTAGTTGGGGACGCGTTAACGAAAGAAAATAACAATTTAAAAAAATGTTTAGCAAAACCTTAGGTTAACTCAAATACTAAATCGCAATCTAAGTTAACATGATGAAGAAGACTTCACAAAATCTAACATAGTAGTCTGCCTGCTCATTTTTTTTTCCTCCCGCAAAATTTCTTCGTAGCATAATAATAATTTTTTTATTCCTCGCTTTGTCGAAGAAATATATTCTACGTTGGAGTCTGTATTTTCTAACATTTGTAGACCTTTTTCAATTAAACGGAGGCCTTCTGTCCAATTACCAACCGTCATTTGATCTTCTGATTGAACTGGGTCTAAAGGGACTCAAGTTCTCCAATGTCTTGTTCTTGCTCGTGTATTTCCATGAGCTCATCCATTGTCAGTTCCTGGTTGTGAGAGAGAATCCAGCCATTCTTGAACGTCAGCACTATCCATTACAAATTTATTTACCTGGCAAGATCGACAACTTCTTCAATCTCATTACCCATTTCATCCGTTCCTGGCACTGATTCCACCTAAGTTTCAGTGGTGTGCGTGCGGTGGTGGTGGTGGTGGGGGAGAAGAACATACAGATTTGAAAAAAAAGACACAGTTTTGACAATCACATCACTCCGAGTTCGCGTAAGACGAGATATTACTGTACACACTAAATTGTATCAAACAGACATCTTCTGTTTGTCACACTGACGACTGATGCGCATGACTGCCCAACTAGAAAAAAAGAGGCATGCATAAATGTAAATATTTCTATTAGCAAAAAATTAAACAGGTGCATCTTTTGCAATAGTAGCATCCGTAAATTACCAAATCCGTTTTTCAGAATTGAGGAATTGTAAAACAGCAATAGATCATGTGTAGTTACAAAAAAATAAACTTTTAAGATTCATTGGGCATTAAATATGTTTTTGATCATCTAAATTGGCTTTTTTTACTCAGCATTTTGAAATTCTTTGCAGGCATGTTAAACGTTTGTCTATACAATTTCATAGAATTGAACAGTTCATTATTTAAAAATTTTTTTTAAGGGGACACAGTACGATTCATTTGACCAAAATCGGTCAAAAAATCAAATTTAATTTTTTTAGCCTAAATTATTCTTAACATACTTTTCTATAACTTCACAAAATTTGAAATTTCTAAACTTAAAAAACGCGGAATTATGATAGCTTTCACGTTCGTTTTTATTCACATCTCTATAGCAAATCAAAACTTTGAACTGACTTATCTCAGAAAGATAAAATAACTAGTTTGTCTTCATTTTAAAATGCTATGGTTTTTTTTCTATTGCGCCTAATATTCTGAAATTTTTTTTCATCTATTGTTAATAGTACAAGTAACAAAAGTTGATATGCATTTTTGAATTAAAACAATACTTATTTTTTAAAAAATAATTGAACTCAGAATTTATACATTTTTAAGGAATTTTCAATAAACATTCATAAAAAGAAGTATTGTATGAATACCAATCACGTTAATGCAAAACCCATATCAACTTTTATTATACATACTTTGACGTACTTGTAAATCAAATTTCATGCGTGTACGTGCATTTTTGTAGGAGGAGTAGCATTTTAAAATCACTTCACAAATTTTAAGTTTTTTCCTTAAAATTTACATGGCTAGGTTTTTATGCAATTTTGAGCCCAAAATCTGTTTAACATAGTATACAAACATATGAAGCAACCAAAAATTTTTTAAAAATCATTTAATTAAAATTTTTTGTGTAAATCGCACCATTAAACATCGAATACAGCATTTCTGAAGAATATGTTTTCTCTATATTTGAAAAAGTGTCGCTTGTGGCGAGTGCCCAGGCGCCGGATAAGCTGGACTTAACCAGATTTTCTGGTTATAAATTTCGATCCGCTAGTGCCAAAGGGGCTTGTAGATCTTCTTCACCCAGGGCCCAAAATGAAATTAAATCTGCACTGATTTAAAAGCGAAAAATAAGAACTATTGGCAAATAAGTACAATAGACTTCTCTTATTTCTAATTTAAAATACGTGTAAATGCTTCTAACAGTTAATTATTTGATTGCAAATCTAATCTTAGGTTACAATTGAAGGACCCTTTAAAAGAGAGAGGTTTATTGGGTTAGGAATTTTAACACTCAATTTCGTTACGGTAGCAAACGTGGTTGTTAAGAAACCGCTTTTGTGCTGTTATGCAAGCTATGGTTGCCACGAGGGTACGCTGTTTTCCCTATGTTTTGGTGATTTCAGCCAAAAAAAAAAAAATAATGTGTACATTAAAAATGCATTAGTAATGTTTAGCTCACAAAATACGAGATAAAAAAACAGGGGCATTTACTTTTGAGGTAATGAATTTCCTTAAATATTAACGCCATCTTGGCCTCAGTTCAATTTTCTTCTCGCCTCAGTTGGCTTGTTTTTTT
>BMAV01008786.1:0-11449 GCA_019973955.1 Trichonephila inaurata madagascariensis | reverse complement strand
AAAAAGAAAAATTAGCTTAATGTTTGTTTTGAATTCAATGGAAAACACGTTTTTTTTACATGTATTCAAAAAAAGCCCATTTTAATGCGTGAAACGAAGTATAAAAAAAATAAATGAGGGAAGATGCAACTTTTAAAGGAATTTTCGATGGTAATTAAAAAAAATAGCAAATAAAAAAAATACTTTTTATTTTTCAATTTTTAACTGTTTATTTATACAATTTAAACTCTTCTTAGTAGAAAATAAATAAAAATTTAATTTTAAAAGAAATTATTTAATTAAGGCATCTTCCCAAAACATTTAAGATGCCACCAGTAAAGGGGTAAGATGCACAGTAAATAAATAAAAAAAAGACAAACATTACCAAATCAAATGTGAAATAATAATAATTGAAAAAAAAAAAATAAATTAAATTCTTTCCCATAATTAGTTTGCAAAAAACTTATTTTCCTGCAGAATGGTCACAGCAGGCGGTAGTAGTCACCCCACCCCCGCCCCCCCCTTTCCCCCATGGAGACCCCCTTTGGCCATCCTCACAACCTAATTATTAATTGTAGCTATATTTTATAGATAATATACAGTGTTATAAGATGAAAAAAAAATTAATTTCCTTTATTTCTGAACCATGGGGCGTTTTCCTTCAAGTATAGGGAAGATTCCCACCGCTTTTTCCCTTATTGCTACTATGTTAGGGCCCTTTTTACATGATCGTATGTGAACAGTTGCGTAACTCATTCTTTGCTAATATCATATTTAAAAAAAAACCCCGTTTAAAAAACCCAAATATGGGGAAAATGTAAAATTTCTCCCCCTTTAAAGGTTTCAAAAACGAAAAGTAAGGCCGATTAAAGATGATTAATTCAGATAAATTAACAAGCCATACTCTATGTCGGACCAGACTCTTCACACAAGTGACTGAAAATTGCCATCTATCAACGCATAAAAATAATATTAACAAACTGTGTTCCCCCGAATTACCTTATATTAAAACATATCCATAAAATTGTTGGGTCGGTGGCTTAGAGGTGGCATGCCCGCCTCGTATCCCTAAAGTTGTGGGTTCGACTTTAATATTCTCGGCAAAAGGAAAACCCGTTATTTTTTTTTATTATTTTAAGAAAATGTAGAAGAAACACAACCATGAAAAATATAATTCATTTTTTAAAAAAAGAATGATTTGGATGGATAAGTTTAAGATATCGGATGAAATACACACAACATAAAAGGAACACAAATGGTAAGGAACAACAATCAGCATTTTGATCGATGTGAATGGAGTGAGTGAATATTAACGTCGCACTCTTCAGCTACTCAAGGGATTTGGCGATGGACTTCGTTATTTTGAACCATGGTCAAGTGAGTGAATATTAACGTTGCATTGTTAAGCTACATGAGGGCTTTTGGCAACGGACCTCGTCATTTTGAACTACGGTCAAGTGACGAGGACGACATCTGAGCTGGCACCCGCTTCTCCTAACTACCACACCACACCAACGGGAGGACGTTTGAGCTCTCGACAGATTTAACGTACATCTCGCCCCTACACTGCGGGTCTTCAGCGGCTCTAGGCTCGCACTCACGACGCGCTGGCCACGAGTCCCTTACCTTGGCCACCAGCTACTCCGACCACTCCATGAGAATTGAATAATATTTAAAAATGAAAGCAATTAAATGACTGATAGAGATTCATCTTTTTATTTTGTTTTCTTCAACACGAAAAGAGTTTAAATTAAACGAAGTGCATTCCTGTTGTGCTTTATTTACACATGATAAAAAAATTTACATTTAGATGACATGGAGGAAGAGGGGTCATGATCGCTTTTTTAATTAATTTTTTTCATCCCATTTTTTAAATTATACCTTTTTTTCATTGAGCTCTCCCCAAACTTTTTGGGGCCCGCAACAACAAATTTTCCCCCACCGCCACTCTCTCGAGTGCTGGTTTGTGCAAATGACACAAGGGTCTTTCATAAACAAGTTTGCTAGGCTCAAGTGATTATACCGTTGTCACTGAATGTGGACAAGTAATGGAGAAAAAAAAATTGTGACGCGTCACATATAGGTCTGAGCAACGTAAAGTAGAAGAAATATAATTAAAGCTAGCTAGGGCATTGACATTTTCTGCCTTACACGGGATTTGTCAAATATTTTTGAAATGCAATAAAAAATATGATATATGCGACCTATTCCAGAACAATTATTTTATTAATTTCTTACGTTGAGAGGGGGGAAAACTTTTCCCTTTTTACCCCCTGTTGTAAATTTTTGTGATTCCATATTTTTGTTTTTTATTTCTAGAAGTGTGTGCTTGCGTGTAAAAAAAGTTTTTTGAAAAAGTGATACAACCATTTATCATTGTACAATAAAAGGTCGGTTTAGTCAATTTGGAAGAATAATCTGTCACATGTGAATCGGAGAATCTTTGATATTACCTTATTACTTTTCCATTTTCAAGGAAGCATAAAAAATAATTTGTAAATTTTTCACAGCGTCCCATTGGAGTAAAGGGAGAGATATCGGTGAAGTTATTCTAAGTTGTTTAACCCCCCCTGGGCCAGAACATCATTATCCGTCTGACAGTGGAGTATTTGGTGATGGATTATTAGTGGACAGATTTTTTTGAAGGACTGTTTTAAATGTCCTTATCTCTCACGAAATTGAGTATGGCTTAAATAAGAAGATGTGTGAGGTTAAATCAAGCACAATTTTTTTTTCATTAGACAATTTAATTAAAAAAATGAAACGGGATAAAAAGAAAAAAATTTTTTTTAATATAGGGGGAAAAAATCTTTTTAGGATAATTTCAAATTAAATATTTATATTACTAGAATTGTGACTAGTATTTTTATAAAAATTGACTATAAATGATTTATGTTTATGTTAAAGTAATTAAAAATAATAAAACCAAAAAAAGGAAAAAATGTGGGAACTAAAAATAAAAAATAACAATGGGATAAAATTAAGGGAAAAACGTAAACATAACATTTTTATAGAATCAAAATCGCATGCTTATTTTTTTTTGTGTTCCAAAAAAAATAAGAGGGCCCAAATTTGACGCATTTTTTATGACGTCATTCTTTTTCCCCCCCTTTTTTTTGACAAAACGATAATTCTTCTTTTTTTATGGCTGTCATCTCTATAATAAAACAAAAAAAAAAAAAAAAAAAAAAATTAAAAAATGCAAATTATAAATATTGTCGATAATAAGGGAAATTCCCTTTGCGAGGGGGACACTAAAAAAATTTTAATAGAGGGAAAACCGTCTGATGACGGTGATAGATAAGAAAAAACGCCCTAGGAGTTGAAAAAATCGCCAGGGACCCACCCCCATGATCCCCCTCACTGGGGGAGTCCAACCGGGAAAATGTCAAGGCAGCCCCACCAAAAAAAAACCCCACCACAGGTTATCAACAGGCACCAGAGCAAATTTTCCCCGTTTGAGAGACAGATGCTCCGGTCAGAGGATTAGGTAAAGAAAGCGATGAGATAGTATTAATATTACCTTCTCTTAACTTACACCCCTTTAATTTTAGGGGCTCCCCCTTCTTTAGGTAGTACGGGGGTCACGATCCCGAGGTGCCCTATAGTGATCTTTTTTTTTTTTCCCAAGGGGTTTTTTCTATCTTTTTTTAAACAAGGGCTTCACGAACCCGGGGTACCCTAGTGGGTCCTTTCTTTTTTTCGGGCCCCCTTTTTTATCATTTTTCCCCTTTTTTCTTTTCACGTCCAAAACCAAGACAAATATTTTAAAATTTACTAGTTCAATTATTAGTTTTTTCTATTACGAAAACTTACGTTTTATTACTAACATATTATGGTTTACATTTTATATTGCGTTAGCTTAGTTTCTTTTTCTTATATTTCTTTCAATATTTTGATTATATTGCTTTATTTGTGTTCGATTAACACCGTTGGTTAGCCAACCCGCATGTTTGCCGTGTGCGGCGTCCCCCGTAAGGAGAAAAATGGTGTTCTGGGGATCATTTGCGTTCCCTTTGCCCACTCTTCTCCCGTATGGAGGAGATTGGTGGCCTAGGGATACCTCTGCGTTCCCTTTGGCCCACGCTTCACTGTAGACGGGTGGCAGGAGTGAGCCCGCTCCTGTCAATCGGCTGGTGGTACCTCTCTTCGGTGTCTCCGAAGAGACACTGCTGTAGGGTTAGTGCTGCTGATAAGGGGTGGCGGGTTTACCCGTTGGATCCTCACCCTGATGCTGTAGCATTATATTCTGGGTGTACTCCAGGTAAGCGCTGTGCCTGGTTTTTGGCCAGATGACCGGCACACTGCCTCCCTTGTTGGACTCCGTTGTGGGAGGAGGCACGCCAGGACGAAGTTTTTTTCCCACGTTTATGGATCCAATTCTGCGGTGCCCGGGTAAAGGCCTTGTTTTACCCACTCTCAACATTAACAAAGTTTCAACGATAGCCAGAAAGAGAGAAAGAGATTTTTACAACTTTCACTTGAAAACAATGAGATGTCGAAGAAATCGCCCTTTGCAATGCTGAAAGCTCTTGTAGGAATAGGTGGTGAACCGAAATCAGTAAAACGATTGCGTTCTGGGGATCATCTTATTGAAACAAACTCTGCTCTTTAAACTAAGTCTTTTCTTCTTACTAAATCTTTTTTAAATATTCCTCTAACGATATGTCCGCACAAAACCCTGAATTCCTGCCGTGGTGTTACTTCCAAACCTGAACTTTTGACCACCCCTGATGCAGAAATTCTGGATGGATTTTCTGATAAGGGTGTTATTCATGTCAGAAGAATCAGAATAAAGAAAGATACAACAGTTATATCTCCAAACATGTAATTTTATCATTCAGTAGCCCCAATCTACCCAAAACCATTAAAGCTGGATACCTTAACTGTAAGATCCGTCCCTACATACCAAACCCTCTGCGCTGTTTTAAGTTCCAAAGGTTCGATCACTCCCAAACATCCTGCTGAGGTCAATTAACATGCTCTAGATGCCTGTCCGTTGGGCATTCTTCCACAGATTGTACTCTGGAGCCGAAATGTGTTAATTGTACCCAGTCCCATCCATCCGAATCAAAATTATGTCCAAATGGAAAATTGAAAAGCAAATATGAGAAATAAAAACAAATAAAAATATTACTTATCTAGAAGCACGTCCCACAATCATCTCAAACTTATGTGTGTTCTCAAGCTACCAAATCCTCTATTAAAAACAATTCTACTCAAACAGATGAAAATATAACAAAAGTAAAATGTCGATCTTTGAAGTTGCTCCAACCACTTTCACCCATCCCCAAACCAAATATATCAATAGCCACTCCAGTTATTTCCACATCATCTTCAACCCAAGAACTCTTGCCCTCCACCTCATCAACAGAAGCTGCTGTCTCTAAACCTCTACCACCTATTCCTGTATCTAGTGACGCACTTTCCACCACAAATAATATGTTCACCCCTATTAAAGCTTCATCACCCATGTCCGCTTCCTCATCCAACTCCAGTATTCAACCCCCTTCTGGCTCTACAAGAACAGAGAATTCGAAAAAAAAAAAAAAAAAAAATTGGGATGTGGAAAACAACAAAAACAATTACTAAAACAATTGAGTTACAAAATGGCTCCACATAGACCGAGAAAACCAGCACCTGATGAGTATACAACGGATGAAGAAGAATTGATTGTCTACGACGTGGAAGATGAAATTGAATCAAATCTCGATTACGTGAAAAAGATGGGAAAACTGCTCCGACGAGACACAGAAAATAACTTTTTCTCACAAACTTGGTGGGAATTCTCCCTACCAATTCCCTGTTTTTAAGTATATTGAAAAATGACTTTTATATTATTATTTTAAGATTTTGAATCTTTCTTAACAGAAATCTTATAAACTTTTAATGTTTTAACGAATATTTATGCATTTAGCCAAAATTCGTCTTGCGCCAATAACCCCAACATTCACTCACTCACTAAGCGGGGATTTTGACCTCAAAACTTCAGTTGATCCCGCCCCGCTTTATCGCTTCAAATGAAAGTTTAATTCAAACACATCTTAACACAGGAGATAAAGTAGTATATATGGTGGTCCAAAGAAAGGTAATGTAGAGAGCTAAACTTTAATTGTGTCTTTAATTTTCTAAAAAAAAAAACCTGATTATAAGAACTTTGAAAAGTATTGATCAAAATGAATGGAGATTGTTACTCTTGAATAAAACAGCTGCGTAGTTTTTGCTGCAAATTTAGCACTTTAACAATTATTACGCAAGTATTTTTTCTCTTTCTAAAATATTCTTAAGAAAATTTCAAAGAAATATTATCAAATGAAAAATATTTAAACTCGTTATGAAGGTCTTTTTATGCTTTTTCAGCCACTGGACACCTATTTATATCTTGAAGTACTATATACAACATTAAAATTTATGAAATATAAAATTATATATTTATAGTTTTTTTTAATAATTTTTGTCTGGGAGAGTGAAATAACATCAATATTAAAAATAAAAGAATTATATATTGGAAACTTAAAAAGATGAATGCTGCAGTATTATAAGCAATGCTGACTGAGAGAGGAAAGCTTTTAAATTTACAATGTTTGGTGTAACCAATATATTGTGGTTAAATCAAAAACCCTTTTCTGTTTATACTACTGAGAGAACCATAGGGAAATAATGGATGGAATTCTAAATCCCTTAGCCGCAAAGTGTATTTCATCTAAGGATACATAAAATTGCTTAGGATCACAGTACATTATGCTTTTGATGAAATGGGGCCAGCGTTAAGCTGCTGTGGCTCAAGATCCAAATTCAGATTCAAAGTATTAATGATAAGGACCAACTTGTAGCATAGCAATAAGTATAAAATTATTTTTAATAAAATAATTATAAACTTATAATGCTATAACTGTAATGCTTTCTATCAATGTACCAGTGGCGTAACATTGCAGAACAGCCCCTGAAAAGCTTCTCTCAGATTTGCCTTTTAATATTTTATAAATTAGGTAAATACGTACAAGGCGTCAGTCAGGCCTTGGGCCCCCTAGAGTCCCGGACGTGTACGTTAAGGCACTGAAATGTACATATATACACTTCAAGACGCTCTCTTCATTTGTTATAAACAGTCTTCCTGACACGTACGCTCCAGCGAGCTTTCTCTCAAAGCTCCAGCAGCCTCGCGCTTGGATAGGAGACGAAACTTTTAAATGACTGTTTGCCGTCAATAATTTGATAGGAGCTATGTAGACGGACAAGAAGAACCGGATTCTTGAGATACACATATGCAGGGATACAGCTTTCCAACAAATTGGGGAAAGATTTTGCTTTTAAAACAGATACAAGGAGTATGAGAAATTTCAAAAAGAGCACCAATCACGCATATCTGGCGATCGTGACATTTACAAGCAACTATAACCCACCGAATTCCTTCGTCACAAAACTTATCTCTTACTTGATGGTGCCAAAAAATAAATCAGTAGAAATTGTATCTTAAAGTGACGAAAGCGATTTTTTGATCTAATTCATGACAAGAAGATGAGCGTTTTGGATTACGATAAGTAGCGGTGAATTATGTATTTACATTTTGAAAATTTCTCCATGTATAACAACGCGAAACTAAATGTTTTTAAAATGTTTCCATGTGTAATATTCAATTATTGATTTTGTCATGGAAGTACTTTCTCATACATTTCGTAAATGATAGGCTGGTAATTTCTGGGTAGCATTTTACTAATTCTATATGTTAACTTATGAAATTTCGAATATTTTTTAGGTATTATTTTTATGCGGTCCATTCACCGTACGCAAAACCAAAGCTTCCTTACCAAAATCTACTCGTTTTGCTCACTTTACAAATTTTCGTTTTGCAAAATGATCGAATTCTCAAGATTTTTTTACTTCCTTTTTATTCGTCCAATGAATTAAGAAAGGGACGATGAAGTGTCAATTCACTAAAAATTTAGTGTTTTTGTATTTTTTCTCAATGTCTTATTCATTCGATGAAATTCGACCTTGATATGTGACTTTAGAGGTTCATGTCCAATGTTTTGTAAGAGGAGATGGATGATTATGACACTATGCATTCATGTGCTGTGAGATTGAATGACAGCTCTTAAGAGTGGCAGCAAAGAGTTTTCTGTGTTGGAATTGTGTGCATTGAAATGGATCAAGCAAAATGATTTGTAATTGTATTAAATGGGGAAATGATTTACGTCGCCGTGGCAGTTGATGAGACAAGAATAAGAATGGAATTTTATTCAGAATCAGGCGCACTTCTATTGTTTGATAATTGTTTCGCAATTTCTGCTGTTAGATAGAGTGCGGTTGAGTCTTATGTATATCCAGCTTCGATTTTATATTAAAATTTATTGTAATTTTTTTATCCTTATTGTGTTATAAGTTGCAGAAAAATGTTTTTGTTTTTGTTTTTGCTTGTAATTATTTGCGTTAACTTCAGCTACAATTTCTCGCTTTGATCACATTTGTGGTTTTTTTTTAGTCACCAAGGGCTATTGCCTTATCACCTAATAACCTAATCACATTTTTCAAATGTCTGCTTTCACCAGTAATGAAATTAATTTTCGAAAAATATGTTATAGCATTGATAAATTCTCAATCTAAAACGCATATAAAACTAAAGAGATAAATTATCAATCATGATTAGTTCATATTGAAATCTATACATAAAAAAAAATTATATAGAAAGAAGTTGTGAAGAATTGTGTGAAAGAATTCCTTCCGTTTTTACATTCTGGTATGTATTATGCTTAGCAAATGCAATAAAAAAAATTTTCCTTTTTTGGAACATTTTAGGCAAAAATACTGACCGCTTGAGGGGTTAACTAATGTTTAATACAGTTTAAAATAAGTCTGCTATTTCTCTAAACATTATTATACTATATTAAATATAAAATATACTTCCTTTAAAATTAAACAACAGTTTTTTATGTCCGTTTTTAATTTTGTATAGTATATCCATATATATAGGAGAAAAGCGGTTCTCCCATTCATTCATCTCTACGCTTGACTTGAAACACGGACTTGAAATTTATCAGGTCGTTCCTTTTAATGAGTAGAAATTCCCTAAGGACAGGTTTTGCTAAAATCGACTTCCAAG
Source organism: Trichonephila inaurata madagascariensis (assembly GCA_019973955.1). Lineage (NCBI taxonomy): Eukaryota > Metazoa > Arthropoda > Arachnida > Araneae > Nephilidae > Trichonephila > Trichonephila inaurata. Next base: position 2,370 of record BMAV01008786.1, on the reverse strand, counting down.
GGGAGGCATTAAACACAAAAAAATTTCCTTTTTTGAACTATGGGACCTACATACTTGAAATTTTGGAGGTAAGTTTTGGGGTCGAGTGGTAGCGTATAGCGCTTCCACGCCACAGGTCCGGGGTTCGAACCCGGGCTCGGTAGGGTTGACTCAGCCTTTCATTCATTCAGTGGGTCGATATAAAAGTATCAAGCTTGCTTGGGAGCTAAACACTGGGTTTTCGCGTCAGCCTGAACACTTGACCAGATCTGCTCATGCACTTCAGTGCCCAAGGTTATGTCAACTGTGTTGGGCACAGTAGGCCTTGGCCCTCATGGGCTGAGGCGCCACTCAGTTTCGTTTTTAGGGATCTATTAGGAACGAGTCTTGTGGAAATCGAGTCCCACTGGGGGTTGCGGGGATGTTATAGATCAGTGTTTCCCAAGGTGTGGTTGGTACACGTACCCCAGAAGTACGGGAAAAGTTTGGTGTGGGAACACGTTGCACCGGAGCTTGGTGGGGATATGTACTGCTCCTAGTACCGTATTCATCTCAGCACAAACAATTTCATCCTTCTCATTAATCCAAATAAATGTTATTTATAATATAACTTTTATTTATACTTTATTATGAATAATTTTATTTCTCTTTTCTTACTATTTTGTGTATGTCACAAAAAGAAATAAATATATTCTGATTGTTATAAAATATAACCTTTATTTTATTATTATTATTATTGACGAGGGGTACTCAACGTTACGAAAAGTATAGAAGGGGTACACATATGTCAAAAATTTGGGAAACACTGTTATAGAAAAATATTCCCGATTTTTGAGCTATTAGACCTGCAAGCATGAAAATTAGTATGTTTGTTTTGTTGAGTAGAGCTCTACTAAAAATGAAATCGGCTCTGGGGTTTATGGTGGTGGTGGTGGGGAATAGCAAATAATTGTACTTCTGTTTTATAAATTAAATTCTGTATTAAATAGAATGGCACGGGCTGTCTGGCTGCAATTGAAAACCTATTGAAAAAAGCCTTATATATCAGCAATTTAAAAACAATGTACAGCCATACAGCGTCATGAAACATTCAACGAAGCGGGCGGGAAACGGCAGTGGTGGATCTAGGACCGGACAAACCGGACCCCTGCTCGGGGTGGCAGAATTTAAGGGCGGCATTTGACTCGGATTTGAAAAATGCGTTTTTTTTTGTTACAAAAATTTTATACGTATATTTTCTGAAATATTATTGGGTGGGGATTTGGTATTTCATTTGGCGTCTCTTATTTCCTTATTTTGTACATTGTATGATAAATGCCAGTTTTCTTTTTTTTTCTGTTGAAGGATTCGAGACTGGACTATATGTTAAATCATGAAATTTTGATATGATTACACAACTTTCACTAGTAACTTTCTCCCCATCCCGGAGTGGGGTTCCAACGGACATTCCTTTCGCCCATACGATGTCCTGTATCAGCTATCCAAAAGGGGACAGGGGTAATTGGAGTTTTTGATATCCAGAGAGTCACAGGAGGTGTTTTATTTTATTCTCGAGTGTAGTTAATTTAAGTTAAGCTTAGGATCCCCATCATCATTAGACTCTTTTTCGAAGAAATTAGCCTACTGAAATGGGCTATTTCTATCCTTGTATTTTACAAGTTTAAAATCAAAATAGGAGCGTAGCTATCACTGTATCAATGATACGGGGCCCCCAAGTTTCAGGAGCTCCAAAATGTGTAAGCAAAACATCGTAAAATGTATAATACCCCCAAAGAAAAAGTCCCCAAGGAATTTGGATACATGGCTCACTCCGGACTAGCTACGCCTGCAAATCACACCAGGTTAGGACAGTATATTAATAATAATTTTTTGCTTTGGAGAGAGGGGCGGCATTTTCCATTTTTGTCCGGGGCTGCAAAATTGCTAGAGCCCGCCCTGGTAACGGCTAATACAAATATAACTGTTAAGAGTTATAGGCAAAAAGCACTCACACATAAGCAGTCGCTTGATTACTTTCGACACTTATTCTAATAAAGAAATATCGCTTCTCACGAGAGCACATAATTTTGTAATTACTTTTATAGATCGCGGAGAGCATCTGTAAATTAAACGCCTCCCAAGTAATGGCCCTTTCCTACTTTCTGATGAGACATGTCATATTTATTTGCTGCTACCGTCGAGCCACTTATCAAAATAACGATAATTGCCCGCAACATCACTTATCCAGTCCGGATGGCATTTAATCATCATCGCCCCAGCCGGTTGCCATGACGACCGGGAGAACGGTGACATTTGAGCCGCTTTTGAATTTAAGGGGCAGGTGCCTCCCTTTTGGCTCGTGATAATTTGAGAATAGCGCATAATTTAAGAGGCTTGGTTGGAAAACAATTT
>BMAV01008785.1:0-10245 GCA_019973955.1 Trichonephila inaurata madagascariensis | reverse complement strand
AACTTGTTTTTTTTTTCCAAAGACATGTATTACTAAAATTTTTTAAAAAATTTAATTTTGACTCCATCGTGTAGATTTTTATGATAAAATAAAAAAGATTTAAATCACACAGAATGCTATTTGCTGAGGTATAATAAAGTAGTTTTAGAATATGCTCAATAATCTGAATTAAGGATTTTTGTATTTTGATCCTGCTTTCCGGTTATGATGTCGAATCCTAAAATGAATGGCATTTTATACATAAAATTAACCATTTTTTGTTTCATATATGACAATGTTATAAGTCACTGAAATGATTTATTAGTTTAGGTATACTAAAAAAAAAGATTTCCCCGGGGGTGAGTTTTCAAAGAAAAAGGAATTTTTTTGGAAATTTGGAAAAATTTTTTCCCATTTTTTTGAAAAAGTATCCACAGTTGGGGAAGGATTTTAAAAGGTATAAAGGGAAATATTTATGATATTTAGGTCATTTGGTTAAAAAAGGGTAAAAAGTGTTTTAAGAATAATATTAAATAAAAATTATTTAAGTACAATATTTTGACAAAAATGAACATAAATGCCCATTTTAAAAAAATATTCTCCTTTTGTAAAAAATGTTTTATTATAATAAAATTTCGCCTGTAATATCTTAGACTTCTGTACAGAGGCTCAACTAAAATTTTTTGAAGTATAAAACATAAAAGTGGGTTTATCCATGTTTTACGACAACACGGGGGAGAAATTTTGGGGAAAAAAAAAAAAATTATTTCCCAATTGGTTCTAACCTGAAACAAGTGAATTTCTCAAAAATCATAGTTGAGCCTCTGAGAGAGGTCTGGCTATATACAGGAAAAATATTATAAATGAAGATTTTTATAAAAGGAGAACATTTTGAAAAAGGTTATTCTAAGTTAATTTTTGCCGAAATATTGTATTTAAAAAAGGTCAAAAGTCCTTAAAAAAATTTTTATACAGTTTTAATCTAAGTGACACTAAATATCATGAAAATTATCCATTTATGCACTTTTTTTAAAATCACGGTTCCGAACGTAGTCGGATACCTTAAGGAAAAAAAAAATTGTGACTAAATATTTCTACAAATGGTGGAAGCCGCGACTTCGGGGTCGTGACATGCTTACCGAAATGTTTTGGGAATATTATAAATCTAGAAAATGTATAGTTTTGGGGGTTTATTTTATTCTCTTAAGTGAAACTGAATGGAATATTAAGATTAATCTTCTTATGGAATCAGTAGTTTATCAAAGGGATCATTGTTTATTATGTTCTAAAGTTCGAATATGTTCTTTTTCAAGTCTTTATTGCTCTGAACGATACAGGGTGTCCCATAAATGGAGACCAAAACTCTGCACGGCCATATTCATCGTTGGGAGTACATAAAAATTGCCCTATTCTTGAACGATCCATATAGTTTACTAGAAAAATACTATAAATGATGATACATAACGGAGCTCCGGCATATATTTTTGTGCTCCTGCTCTGAACGGCATACTTCGGTTGTTGGCAAGAGAGTGGGGGTCCGGTTCTATGGCCATCACGATCGTTCCGTAATATATATATATATATTTTCAATATGGAGCATTCTCAAGGAACTGAGTACACAAATGGACTTAGTTGCTCGTCTTCATGCTGCTTGTACTTCGGTGGACACCGTGCTGCTGCGAAGTGTGCATGTATCCATTCAGCGAAGCGAAGCCTACCTCGATATGTACGGTGGACACTAAACACCTGCCTTTGTAAATATTTGCATGTACTGCTGTTTATGTGTCTGCTGTGAAGTCATACTTGGTTTTTAGTATTTTTTTGTAAACTATGGATCGTACAGGTACTGTTCTTTGGACAATTTTTTTTATGTTCTTCCAACAAGAAATCTTGTTGTGCAGAGTTTGAGCACAGTTTTTGGGACACCCTGTATATTACCATTAATATACATAATCTAATGATAACCATTATTACAGATAATTAGCTTAGTTTTAACAGAATCTTAGACAATTGATAAGATTTACAGCCTCAATTAAGGTGTCCTAGTGATAAAATAATTATAATAGAAAATATAAATAGTGTGTATATATATTAGTTTGACGGTCAAGACAAAGTGCAAAACACTTTAATTTAATGATAAAATATTGAATGCGTATTCTAATCCCTAATTATTCAGCATTTTAAAAGAACATTAATGCGAATTTATATTTCCCTTCCTTGCATATTAAATTTTGGATACATTTTATACTTTTCTACTTAATATATTTTTTTCGGCTTGTCTGTTGAAGTTGGGTGTTACTAATATACCTGTCTAAGTGTACGCTTACCGGGTTTCCTGTATGAATCTTTAATTTTCTAGGCTTTATTATGCATACTATTAACTAATTTGTGAAATAATAGTTGTTTTAAACAAAAGCAAAAATAAAATAAATATTTTTTAGGAAAATAGGAAGGAGAACAAATATGGGGAAAAAAGACGTTCTTTTTTCCTTCAAGAACTGCAAGCACTTACTTTTAGTCTGATACTGGCTTCGTTGTCATATCCCACCCATTGTCTATCCTGATATGCGTATGGTGCCATATAATAATCATCCCAAACAACGTTCCATTTCTGAGTCGCTTGCATCTCACAAATCTAGAGGGGAGAAAAAAGGAATAGTGAGTTCAATTTAATCAATAATTAATTTAAAACACACATTAAATTTAGGATTAAAAGTAAAAATGCAATGTATATGCTTCCCTCCCCCATGTATATGGACTGAGGTTGATTTCTAAAATTTTAAAACACAAACGTTGTAAAAGTATGAAAAAATATTGTTATGAAAAAAGCATTTTTTTAAAAAAAATTTCTGATTTTATTGTAATAATTTTTTAAATGTTAGGAAGAATTTAATTTTCTTGCATTCCTTCTGACGAAAAAGTAGTTTCATTTTAAAAATACAATCGGACCTCTATTTAACGAACTCATTGGGAGCAAACATTTTGTTCGTTAAGGTATCCGATTTTGCAAAAGCATATAAATGGATAATATTTATGATATTTAGTGTCACTTAGATCAGAAAATGTATATAAAATTGTTTTAAGAATATTATTACAATAAAAAATTACTTAAGTACAATATTTTGACAAAAAATGAACATAGAATGGCTCATTTTCAAAATATTCTCCTTTTGTGAAAAATGCTTCTATTATAAAAATATTTTGCCTGTATATAGCTCAGACCTCTGTACAGAAGCTCAACTAGAATTTTTGAAACATATAACTTAGAAGTGGGTTTTTCCATGTCTTACGACAACAGAGGGGAGACATTTTAAGAAAAAAATGCCGATAATTATTTCAGTTGGTTGTAACTCCGAAAATAATGTGAATTTTTTAAAGAAAATAGTTCAGACTCTCTGGAGAAGCCTTTACTTTATATAAGAACACACACACACACACACACACACACACACACACACACACACACACACACACACACACACACACAACACACACACACACACACACACAAAATACTACTATTTTAGAAGCCTTTTTTTATTAAAGGAGAACATTTTGAAAAAAGGTTATTCTAAGTTAATTTTTTGTCAAAATATTGTATTTAAATAATTTTTTTTTGGTCACAATGTCCTTAAAACCATTTTATACATGTATTCTAATCTAAGTGACACTAAATACCACGAAAATTATCCATTCATACGCTTTTTTAAAATCACGGTTCCGAGCGTAGTCGGATACCTTAAATCAGGGGGTTCGTTATATCGGGGCCCAAACAAAATACACTTTCTTTTTTTTGCATTTACCTTTTGGAAATTCCACAATAAGCAACTACACAAAAATATGCATATTTAGAAACTATACGCTTTTTATTCAACGACTAAAAATACCATTAATGACATTACGCCTCAGTTAATTGGAAATTTGAAAATAGTGACTAATACATATATATTTGAAAACTTTTTTGATTCCAGACTCAAAATTATTCTTTTCAACTTAATGCATAGAAGAAAACACTGCGCATTTACATCCTGCCGCTTGAGGTTTTTTTTCAGTTTCCACAAACAATTTAAAGCATTAGAAAACGTGGCAGTTATGATAAGAGTTTCTTTATCAATTATTACATCAAAAAATTGCTATTCTCATTGTCTTAGACAAATAATCAATTTCCTAAACTTTAGTTGCTCTGGTAGGTGTAGGTTAAATTTGAACCGGGCACCTTCCGTTCCGAACGCCAGTACTATATCGATCACGCCAAAACGATCGTCTTCGCGTGATGTCTAAGAGAGTACTGGTTTATTTAGATACCGCTACACTACTCTCCCACCAGTGAGATGGATAGGCGAACGATTTTTTTTTCGTTCGTTTGTTACGGAGAGAGCATGTTTATTTATTTATTTTATTCTTATTTATTTTATTTTTCTTGCTGAGATGAGAGAAAGGTGATCTACCGTTTGGTTTTGAGAGAGTATGTTTTTTTATTTTTATTATTTTTTCTCTTATTTATTATTATTTTTTTTACTCTCTCTTCTTATTATTTTATTTATTTTTCTTGCGGTAGATGGCGCCACAACAGTTCAGAAAGTTGCGTTTTCTTACTTCACACACACACAGCTAACGGATCACCAATGTAGGTTCGATTCGAACCTGGCACCTTCCGATCCGAACGGCAGTACTTTATGGATCACGCCAAAACGATCGTCTTCGCGTGATGTCTAAGTACTGGTTTATTTAGATACCGCTACAGTAGGCAGTCCATCCTCAAATGTAACAGAATAGTTAAAGTTTGAAAATATCCCTTGCGTTGAGGAGTGGGATGATGAGAAAAGAGTTTCCTGTCCTATTCAAAGCTGTCACGACAGGTTGCACTCATGACTCCTCTGCACCTGTAAAGTCTAATAATGGTCTGTTCTCTTTCCCATTGAAATTTTCTACGTACAAGAAAAATCCTTTTTTGTTCCAAAAAGATGTCATTTGAAAAAAAAAATCAATTTTTTTCTAATACAAGCTAATAAATTTTTTTTCAATTGTTGAGATAATTCGTTAAATCGGGCGTTATTGTTCGATAATTAGGAGTTTTTGCCTTTATTTTAATCGGGGAAAGAGAAAAATTAGTTAAATCGGGGTCCGATTGTATTTACATAAAGATGTAAATGTAGCTATATTTCCTACGGTATAAGCTTTGCAAGAAATGTAATAACTGTAAGTATTCGCCTACCTCGTTATAGCCAAGTGATCCAGGCTCTCTAGTGTAAGGTCCTGCTCTTCCTTTTTGTGGAGCTGAAGCATTAAAACCATTTATTTCTGCTCTTTGAAGAGTGAAAGATCTGCCGTATAGACCCATACCTAAGACAAGCTTTTCTCTTGGGGCTCCTTGAGAAATCCAGTAATTTATGGAGAAATTCTGTGGAAGAGATTTTTTAAAAAAAATAAATAAAACAAATCGAAGAGATAAATTCTGACACCAAAAACAACTAAATTTTTAAATTTTATTTAAGAATACCAGGACACATGCTCGAAAGAGTAAAATGACAAAAATAAAAGACTCTTTGTTTGTGAGATGTATATCTTTAAAAATTTCCAATAGAACTTAGATTTTTTTTTTGTGATCTTAATAAAGATATTTTAATTCTTCTGTAGAAATACAAAAATAATTTTTTAGTTAAAATCCATTTTTTTTCCTGTTTAATTTAAGTTGAACATAATTTTTGAGATCTCATAATACATGCTTATGTTTAGGTACCATTTTTTAAAGTATCTCTTTAATACGTAAAATATTTCTGCACATATATAAAACAATACAAAAAACATAGTGAACCTATTTTTTTAGTAAAATATTAAGGTAACTTCTTTAAAAAAATTATAAAACTTTGTAATTTTAAAATTTTTTATTTTTCCTCTTTTTCACACATAAAACAATTTTTTAAAAAACTATGTACTGCTTTGACTAAAAATAAATAGGTTCACTACATACAAAGGTATCCTGTATATAAGTATAAAAATATTTGGAACCCTGTAGTGCAATAGTTTTTTTAAAAAGTGTACTTAAAAGCAAAAAATTATGCTTTGGAGAAAAAACTAAACATTTGCAAACGTTTGTTAACATTTTTGTCAATTACTTCTTTCGTATTTTAAGGTTATTTTATCAACGAACAATATAAGTGTTACACATTTTTAGATTCAGAAAAATATGCATTATTTTTTAATACTAAAATTTAAAGATCGGTTTTTTGAATGTGTATGATGTCCTGGTTCCCTTAAATGAACTAATGCTTTTTATCATGTTTAGTGGTTAGCTTTAAAATAAAATGGTTAAAAATCCCAAATTTAAAACAAACTTAATTCACAAATGAATAATCGATTCTAAATTTGGTTCTGTTTTGGAAAGGGGGGAAATTCAAAACAGACAGAGATTCACTGCGTTAATTTAACCGAAAATTAAAAATCATTTGGACTTTTCGATTTAACTAATAAGAATACTGATTTCCATTGTTAGGATCACATTTTGTATTCTGTAAAATATTAACTCTCTTTTGAAACAAAGATTTAATTAACATATTTTTGGATCAAATTTAAAAAAATTTAAAAAGTAATATCAAACATTGTTGTTTAATTTTAATTTAAAACGTTTATAGTATTTGTCCTTGAAATATTTTTTTTACAACGAAACTTCTCTCGTTTACAAAATTCTATATTAACTGTAATTGTGTCGGAGTAAAAGACATTTATTTTGAGAGACTTTTTTTCTTTTTTTCTTTCCAAAAATAAAATAATATAAAGAAATATTTTTTTTAAAAAATATTAAAGTATCACATACACCAAGAAAACTCTATTTCACACTTCTGAAATTTTGTTTTTAGCTCTCAGAGAGTTAAAATTAACGAATTCAATCAATTCTTATTTTTAACAGATGTATAATTCAGTTATTAATATTTCCTTACATATAAGATAGGTTATTCAAAAAAAAAATTCTTAGAAATGTTGTTGCGTATTTTAGAATTGACTGGACTTGTATTCATTTTAAATAAAATGTGAAAACAGAAGCCAAAAATTCTAAATATTTTCGAGTTACTTCAAAGATCGTAAAATTTTAAGTAATTATTTTAACTATTTCATGATTAATCTGAGAATTTCTATATCTTAATTTTTATTTATTCATTTTTGTTATATCAAAATTTTCTTCTCACCAAATTGAGCATTTGATTTTCCTTGTTATCGTCCGGTCGTGCGTATAAGGGAGCGTTATGTCCGGTAAAACTCTCCCATCCACCGTGGTAATCGTAACACATCACATTAATGAAATCCAAGTACCTATAATTAGGAAAAAATAGAGTTTTACATTCAATATAAGTAGGGGTGGGTACCTCCTGTCCGTCAGATGGTGGACCAACCCCATTGTATAAATTATACAGCGATTCATACTCATTGCTGTAATTGTAAAACTGTAATTTTCATGGATTATGTAGTTCTAATTTGTACTTAAATTTAGTGCCTCTTCAAAAACATGTTCCCAATCACCTTTTTCTCTAAATTGTACTGAATATTTATTCCGTTCTTGCTTCAGCACCTTGACAGAGCCACATACAGTTGTCCATGCCTAAATATTGTTTCCTTCGATGTTACACTTAAACCAATTTTTTCTCTGCCGTTGTGATTTATTTTTTAATAGTCTGGCAAATTCCAATCTTGCAGGGAATTACATACTTTCCATTTGAATGGTATACCCAAGTCCCCTCGAGTGTCCTTGATATACATACGATTTCGCATTTTATATCTCCTAATAAAATTCCACACAGCAGTATTCGTAACCATAATATTAAACGGACTTATATATATACCGCCTTTTTTAATTCCTACTATAAGTTCACACTCTCCCTATATATATATATATATATATTTATATATCTTGTTCAAATTTTCAATCGTTACTAAAATACTTTTTATTCACCCACTCAAGTTCAAATACATTTTTTTAAACTTGCAGTGGATGACACTTGATGTTAATACAGTTCTCTTTTCAAATATATTAATCATTAATTAAATTTAATTAATTAATTATAGTTTTGAGATATATTTCAGTCGATATTGTTCCTCTAGATGGCAGCACCATTGGATAAAACTACTTTTGTTAAATGTGTGATGAAGATTTAACTTAACCTGAATAATCATTTGCTAGTTAGACGTCAGCATTCCTTTTACATAGGTTTTAAGATAAATTCTGACCTATTATATTCAGCTTTTATTACAAAATGTAATTGAAAATTTAATGTGGTTAAAAAGCTCTTTAAATGTTAACTTAAAAGGTGGCTTGCCACTTAATATTGTTATTCTGTCATATGTATAAACAAATTTATGTTAATTGTAATTATTTAATAAAAAGTAACTAAAATAAAATTTTTCTTTGTTGTCCTAAGTAGGAATTGACTTAATTTTTTTTTATTTTTATATTACTTGTTATTATTGTTCTCATGTTTAAGATAAATAAATAAATTTATTACATCACAACGAAAAACTTTTTTTTACATATAAAGAGAAAAGAAAGATTAACGTCATACTATTTGTGTGAAGTTTCATAGTTACTTTAAATGATTCTCACTTAGCATGATTTTATTCAGTCAACCTGACTATTTCTTTCAGTGAACCGAATTTTTTTCTCGAATTTTTATTATGAAAATATATAAAGAGCTGAAGTCAATTGATCTAAATTTTTACAATTCAATATATAGCAATGTTTTTGATGCAATCGAGAGAAGAAACTGATTATGCATATTTTTTTTATCGAGACAAGATCATCAAACATATTGTAAATGATGTTGATTCGACTTAATAATATCGACTTGCATAGAATGTCGATAATTCATAGAATAATGCATAAAGTGCATAGAATGTCGAGTTCGTGAATACATTTTGTGATGCAGATTTTTATTTTCTCCCTAATTTATCGGTTTTTTTTGTTTATTTAACGTTTAGGCTTATATCTGTTATATTTCTCAAAACTGAGCTTTGCAAATATTTTAGCTAATTAATTTTTTTTAATTCTTGTGTAAGTGACTGGCTTATTACATATTCTATAACTACGAGGCGTGTCCAGAAGCTAAGTACCGTTTCGGAAAAACTCGCATAAAAAAAAAACTTTTCTCAAAACAAAATTTATTTTTACATGAAAGAGCACGTTGAAAACTATTTTTCTACATAGTAACCCCCATTATTCAGGCATTTGTCATACAGGAAAAACAACTTACCTATACCCTTTTAAATTTAAAATGCCGTTAGTGAAAAGAGCCACTACTGAACAGCTGCTTGTGGAAACTCATCACAAAGCAATCTTATTGGGAACCGTCTGTTTTCACAAATTTTCTCATTCCCTTTTTCAACCAAACCATCATTAACAATAGAAGTTTGCCCACTCCGTGCATCATCATGAATATTGGTGTACCCATCATTGAGTTGTGGAACCCACTTTCTCACTCATTACGCTTTCACCATAAGCCTCTACAAGTTGACGATGTTTTTCAACTGTTCTTGCTTTAAAAAAAAACGGATTACAAAACGCACTTCACTGTCGGAGGAATCGGCAATCCTCTTAAACATTTTGAACGATAACTAATAAGTGTAAAAACAAAACACTACCCGGTTATAATGGCGTCATTGTATTGACAATCAAACCAGAGACATGCATGCGCAAGGATTGAATTCCGATACTACCACTGCGGTTGTGGTAGAACGAAACGATACTTAGTTTTTGGACACACCTCGTATTTTAAATAAGGTTAGCACTTTTCTAGGTGTTATCAATTTTGTATTAAAAGTTGTGATTTTAAACACCAAATTGTTACAAATAAATTATCAATACTAGAGTTAACATATACTGCATATTTATATAATTTATACTCACTGTGATACTTGTGGTACATCGTAAGCTTCATCCATTGTGTGTTTTCCAGCTGACACTGCAGCAGTCAACAACAGATTGTGTTTCTGGAACTCAGTTTTTAGTTCCTACAAAAATAGGCGAAAAAAATTTAAATATGTTTATTACAGTATTTATACATAAATTTTGCAAATGCAGTACCTACAATAATGTAGCAATATGTGAGACATTGCATGTGTACACTTCTAAAGTTATAGGTTATTGATAACACTAAATGGTATTATTCTGTCTCATAATTAAAATTTAGAATAATTCTGAGCTCACAGGATATATTACAAAAAGTAGTAGCATTTTTTGGAGCACGTAATTTATACCCGCAATTTAAAATTAATTATGAA
>BMAV01008784.1:270823-282952 GCA_019973955.1 Trichonephila inaurata madagascariensis | reverse complement strand
TTTTTTTTGTCAGAATGTCCTTAAAACCATTTTATACATGTATTGTAATCTAAGTGATACTAAATATTACGAAAATTATCCATTTATGCTCTTTTTTTAAAATCACGGTTCCGAACGTAGTCGGATACCTTAAAGTTATAGATATTTAGTTTTAGAATAAAAAGTATTTGTCACATATTTTTATTTTAATAAGCCTTAAGATAATAATAAGTAATAATTAAATTAAATTTTTTGAACAATAAGTAGATGCATTAGGACCTTTTGCTTTTAAGAAATCATATAAGAAAATTAATACTGACTCGTCTTTAGATTTCAGTTTTTGATGTTTGCATAGCCTCTAGCTTATAACGCATAATGCTGAACTTAGATTTATTGGGTTATAAATACATGTCGGATAAGGTAAGAACTGAAATATATCTACTTTTCGATCCAATAAAGTCAGTTGAGGATTGTGTGGCAAAATCAACTTCTATTCAATTTGATTCTCTTTCCAAAACCACTGCGATCGAGCGAATGAATAAAATATTGTAATCGCACATAACCTTTGAAATGGAGTGTTAAATGAACTTTGCATTTTCCAAACCCCTGACCTACTTCTAATGTCTTTTGCAACGGCATTGAGTATAAATAAACCCCACTTTATTCCAGGCCAAAATTTTTGATCCAGTTAACTGTCTTGTCAAAGCGCGTGAGCGAGAAGGGAGAGGGGAGGGGTATTCAAAAAAGGGCCTCAGATCTCAAAAGCGAAGAAATAAAACAGAATCGCATTTCTTCGACTTACTCCGGACGTAAATGAACCTTAATTAATGTTTCCCTTCTAATACTTTTCCTCCCTCACTACTTCTCCCTCTCCTGACTATCAACTAACCGTGAAGCGAAAACATTTCAGGGGAGCTACCGTAAGAAATTAACGCGTAAAAGTAAAAAAGAAAAAAAAAGTCTTCTCCGAAACGAAAACGTTTGAGTCGGAGAGAGAGAGAAGGAAATAATAATAATAAAAAAAAAGACTCTAGAGAGAGAAAAAGAAAAACCGAGTTAAAATGAAGAAGGGGAACCGGAGGAAAAAAGATCCTCATCCATTTAGCTAGCTATCAAAAGCGTCGACACAAAGACTGAAGTTGTGCAAAGAGCAAAACACCATCTTTTAGGTAACTAGCAAGCTATAAATACCGAAGTTAAAAAGCACTAAGGCAAGACACAGGGTGACGTACATGGGCCACTTGCTTCGCTATGTCTGTTCTCGCATTAATTGCAGTTAGCGTCAGGACTTGTTCCATTGACGGGCTGTGACAAGACACAATAACAAATGGGGTCTGCGATTTTTGCCAAGAACTAGGATCGCGATATTTTCTTCGGCGAAAAGGTTTCTATAAATAAGAGGGGCATATCTCGGTCTCTCATTCGTATTTTTACTTACCAACGAAATATGACGTTCTAAATATGTCCGTTTCGGACATTAACACTTTTGGAACGTACTTAAGTTACGAAGTTAAATGGAGATGGAAAAGGAATGATGGTAGAAATAATTTTCGCACTGATACAGTTGGGTAAATAAACGGAGTTGAGTTTTTGCGTAGACATTTTGTGTGTGTGAGATATATATAGTGTTATGATGAAATTTTGCGTGATAAATATATCCGACGGTGGACTTAACTATGCTTTAAGGGACATTTTCTTGATATTTAAGAGACCTCGTATACTTCCGGATTTCGACATTCATTTTAATAACACTAACATATGCTTCACCTGAAACGAAGGAAAATTCCTTAATTACACTACATTTTTCAATAATTGACTATAATTCTGTAAAAATATGTGTGCTAAGGAATGCAATAACTTTTTATTCAATTCCCTAATATTAATTCACTCTCTTCATATATATATATATCTTGTTTAAATTTTCAATCTTTAATAAAAATACCTTATATTCATCCATTCAAGTTAAAATACATTTTTTTGACCTTGTAGTAGATGACACGTTATATTAAAACAGTTTTTTCAAGTATTAATTCATTAATTAAATTAAAAAATTAATAAATAGTATCAAACAAAAATAATAGTCTAACAGAATATATAGAAAGGAAAATCGTTCGTTTTGTCCCTGTAGCGAAATTGATAGCACGTTTGACTTCTAATCCAAAGGTCATGGGTTCGAATCCCACCTGGGATGGCCGAATTTTTGATGATGTGATTTCTTTTTTACTGTATTATTTTATTAGAATAATTAAATTTAATTCATGAGTAGATAACAACAAACAATAAAAATAGTTCAACACCACATACAGAAAGGAAAAGGGAAAATTTCTAGGAAAATCGCTTTCTATTTTGTCACTTAATATTGTGATTCTGTCATATGTATATGTATATATTAATTGCAATTATTTAATAAAAAAAAGTAACTCAAATAAAGTTTTTCTTTGTTGGACTAAATAGGACTTGACTTAAAATTTTTTTTATATTGCGTATTTTTCATTATACCTTACTAAACTTGACTCATTCAATGTCACTTTTTTTTAAATTGACTTTAAAATGCATGTTTTGGGAAGTACGTTATTAATACATGCTTTTTAATACATTATAAAGTTAGTAAGCGTATTTATCAAATCAATATTCCATTATGAGGAAGCATATAACAGAAAAATCTTTGTCTTTAAAAAAAAATAATTTTCGTTCTTTTTAATTTTAAATCAATTTTGAAAATAGATTTGTTCGTGTGATATTAGACAGATAGAACTTAGAATACACAATACTGGAAGAATGAAGAATTTCTCTTAAATTATAGAAATAGTAATAAAATAATTTCTGCATAGAAAGAATTTCTGTTAAAGGTCATGGAAAAATATCTTTCGGTGACTTTTTTAATGCATCCAAAGAAAGAATGTTTTAAATGTCTTACTTTTGAGATAATTCTCTAATTATTTTCTCTTTCTATGATACAGTAAACATTTCAATACAGAAATAATACTAAAAACTAAATAAAACTTTCAAAACTAGAGTTGATTTATATAATTTTGTACATTTAATTTTATTATTAATTTGGTTACCATTCATATTGGACCTCTCTTCATGAATTTAGAACACTTCTTTGTGTAAATGAAAAAAGATATATCGTGGAAACAAAAACGTGATTTCAGCTAATTACACAATTTAATTTTAACGCTTAATTCATTAGATAAGAAAATCTGACATTAAACTATATAAATGACTGTGATACAATAGTAATTTAAGGTATCCGATTACGTTCGGAACCGTGGTTTTAAAAAAGCGCATAAATGAATAATTTTCGTGATATTTGGCGTCACTTAGATTAGAATACATGTATGAAATTGTTTTAAGGACATTTTGTCAAAAAGATTTTTATTTAAATACAATATTTCGGCAAAAAATGAACTTAGAATACCTTTTTTCAAAATTTTCTCCTTTTGTGAAAAATGCTTCTATTATAATAATATTTTGCCTATATATAGCTCAGACCACTGTACAGAACCTCAACTATGATTTTTAAAAAATTCAAATTATTTTCAGAGTTACAACCAATTGAAATAATTATCGGCGTTTTTTTCTAAAAATTGCTCCCCTCTGTTGTCGTAAAACAGGGATAAACCCACTTCTAAGTTCTATATTTCAAAAATTCTAGTTGAGACTCTGTACAGAGGTCCGAGCTATATGCAGGCAAAAAAATATTATTATAATAGAAGTATTTTTCACAAAAGGAGAATATTTTGAAAATGGGTCAATCTATGCTCATTTTTTTGTCAAAATATTGTACTTAAATATTTTTTATTGTATTAATATTCTTAAAACAATTTTATATACATTTCCTAATCGAAGTGACACTAAATATCAAAAATATTATCCATTTATACGCTTTTGCAAAATCAACGGTTCCGAACGTAGTCCGGATACCTTAATACGTATAAGAGTTTAAACGTAAGTGTATTATTTAATACTCAACAATGCTAAATGTTCTAAGTAAAAATGTTTCCGCCTCCTTTTACTTAAAAAAATATCTTGTGTAAATGAACTGCATATTTAATGTCTAAATTTTAAAGGTCTATTCCAGGGGTGGCCAACCCACGGCACGCGTGCAACAATGTGGCAAAGCGGAACTGTAAAGGTGGCACGCGAAGACATATTGAAAAATTCGAAAATCTAATTAAAAATAATATATTTTACAATTTTATTAAAATGCAGTTGTTTCAGACAAAAAAACCCCCTCAAAATTTAATTTAAACACAAGATTTTGCACTTTTATCTCTATTTTGAAGAAAGAAACAGGTCGAGCATTATTAACTATCTACCACAATTAATAATGCTCCGATCTATAATGGATTTAAAAATATGATATTCATTTTGCAGGATTCATTCAGTTCTAGTTGGATGATTTTCAAGATGATAAAAAAATGCTGAGATATTTTTATAAATCCTTTTTCAGTTTATTTACGAGACGTCAATTGAAACCCCAAATCGGAATTATTAACCTACAGTACCGTACTAGACTTAAAAGCAAATATAAGGAATTTATTTCAACTCAAGTGATCCAAATTATACTGAATGTTGAAAATTTGAACCGACAGTCAATTTTCCAAATTTACGCGATTTGGTTGTCGGATACTGTTGTAGTTTTGGATCAATATAAGTTTTTGTGAATAAATGCTTTCTATTACGAAAATAATATATAATAAAACCTTATTATCGTTCACAAATAACTGACATGCACCTAAAACAACCTAATTTTGTTAGCATTTTCAAGAACTAATCCTAATATAGATTACTTAGAAAAAAAGCTTCAAATTCAAAAGCTACATTACACAAGCACTGACTGTTTAATAATAAATTAGAATTAAATGTTTAAAGTTACTCATTTTTATTGTATACCTCAGAAAGTTTATAAAAATTAACTAAAAAGTTTATTAGCAATAAAACCTAAGTATTTATTTTATTATTTTGAAATTTTCCCTACTTCCACTTGCATTAAAGTATGTGCTGTATGTGTAAAAATCCCACAAGTCAATAAAGTCAAGTCCACAAGTCACATTGCTTCACCTTTATATATCTTGGCACGCATAATGATTTAATATCAGATAGTGGCACTCTTACCAAAACGGTTGGCCACCCCTAATCTCTATTCCATTTACTAAAATTCTAAATCTATAGAATTATAGAAAGGGCTTAAAAATTCTAGTGATTTTGATAGGTTTATATATTATTTTTGAGTTTCATGAAATAGCTGTCTTAAGTCATTTTTATTCTACTAAGATTGACATAGTCTTAAAAATGTTTATGTCGCAGCTATATAGAAATGCCGTTAAATAAGCATTTCCTTAGAATAAAAAACAAAGAAATATAAGGAATGATTCTGCTACCCGCACATTCTACTACATACTTTCAATTTCATTAATTCTTTAAAAGTTGCAAAATATCTCTGCAAAAATAAATAAATAAATAAAATCAAAAATACAAACCATTTTTGAACGAATCGGTTTTGAAAGAAAACAAATATAGTAGGTATAATAAATTATAAGCATGTTTCTTTCAATCTAATAAGGAAAAGTACTTCAAAGATTTTTAACATTAAAGCTCTTTCGATGTTTAAAAAGGGAGAGTTCAAGAAATTTAAGGCGCTTCTCAAATTTTTCACGTAATCTTCAATTCTTTACTTATATATTCCCCGGAACATATTTCCGTAAATATTTCAGTTTGCCAATCTTGTGTTACCAGATTAGAGCAATAAATACTTCTTACAATTATTATTCCTTTTCAATTCAGCCTCTAATAATCTCTTGGCATCCAGAGTAAAATCCATCAGTATTTAATTTTTTTAAAAAACTGCTTGAAGAAGATTTAGTTCTAAAAACAGTAACATTTTTTTAAAATTATTTGCTCATGAATTTATTTTTAAAAAATCCGAAGAAAATAGAAAGTTTTTAAAGAACTTTTTTCCATAAGATTTTTTCACATCGTATTAATTTTGAATGTGCAACCCTACTTTGAAAAAAAATTGTTCTGTCTAGATAATAATTGTTCTCTTTTCTTTTTCTTCTAAAATGAAAGCAATTATTTTATTTCCCCCGTTTCGATTCATCATAAAATTTCGAGTTTTAAAATGTTTCAATACATTCATTGATTCGTACTTTATTAATAATTCATACATTTTCTTTGATAATTACATTATAGAAGTTAATGAATACTAATCAAAACATTCAATGGTAAACGTTATTAATTCAGATGTTTCTGCGTCTATTTAAAATTATTTCACTCATTTTTCCCCTACATTATTTATAACCATTCTTTAACAGAACACTATTTTACGTTCTGAAATATAGAATTCTTTAATATTTACTTTTTTTGTAAAGAGAAGTCTACCAAATAGGTAAAATTATTTTTAAAAGCTAAATATTGCTGTTAGTAATTTCATATTAATTAATGTAGGAACTTTAAGTATAGATTTTTACAATAATTAACAATTAAAGTATTTAGATTAAACATCTCTCTAGTATACATCACATAACTCTAACTTTTCTTACGTCATACATTTTAAAGGGATGCATCGCCAATTACTTGAAAGCTTATTAAACTATGAGCAAAGTTTAAAAGATTAGTAAAACTGGGATTCATTGTTCAAAAAGAGTAGCTTTAAAATAAATTGCTTTCAAAATTCAGAAAAATTTTGTAACTCAAAACCAAAACGTTTAATTAGCAGAATGTTAAGAGCCTTGCGAGAGTCGCATTTCATTTCACGTTAAAAGACTTAGAAATACTTTAATAGCGCGGCGGAGCGTCATTGGTTCCTTCAGTGCAAAAGAATAAAAAAAGGCACATAACTGTAGCCATATCTGCGGCCACTTCACATTTAATAACGTTTTCCTTGGCTCTTACATTCTGCTGACTAGCTCGATAAGGAAATTACAAAGTATAAATAAAATTGATACGCCATTTTAATTTGGGCCTAACATGACGCCTATCACGTCGATCGTTCCGCGGTAAACGAGCATATTAAAAGAGCAATGTGAGTTCATTACATCAGCTAAACTATCCTGCTGCCTAAGTAAGTTTTAATCTGCCATTTGAAGCAATTCCCGCTCCCATTTAGCGTTGAAAGTGACGTTATGAAGGCAGTTTATTATCTTCCATTTCTTGATTAATGGCGGGCAGGATATTAGAAGGCGTTTTACACGATTACCGATGGGTGGCGCTAGAAATCGACCTTTTTGAACCCGCCAAACGTTCCCGCTCATTAATGGAGTTTAAGTGTTCGCTTCGAAACAAAACCCGGACGTCTCATATTTCAAACACGTGCCTCCTAAATTGTTTTCGATGTTCGAATTTTAGCTGTCGTAAATGATTATAGATGTGCTTATGTTACAACGGTGGAGTTTTAAATTTTCTGTAATTAGCTTTTCAACCTGTTTAATTTTCGCACCTGGAAAATCATGTTATAATAAAGTTGAAAGTGTTCTGGAGTAGCGCTGACGCTGAAATTTTACGTTCGACTCCCAAATAAATTTCGAGTTTGGTAATTAGACCTTCGTAATGATTGCCTCCCAAATCTACTGCTAAGGCAACCTGGTTAAAAATCTCAAAAATATAAAATGAGAAATTTTGTGACATTGTATTATTCTTCGAAAATTATATCTTGCAAGGAGCTTTCAAAATATGTTTCAGAATATTTTTATATCGATCTACAGAAAAGATTATTTTCATCTAAAAGTGCAAAATCTGTTTAATTATTCTGGAGTTTCCCTTCCGAATTTGTGATAATTAAAATCGGCATATTCAATAAATGATTAAATAAAGTGTCTTTGGAATATCCTTTGTAAATTTTTAAGATTTTAAAGCAATGTTGAATAATTAAATGCCTCTTTTCTTTCAGGTAAAGATATGGTTTCAAAATCGAAGAACAAAATGGAAAAAGCAAGACAATGTATCGAATGCTGAAGCTGCTGAACTAAAGTCAAGTGGTGAAAAATCTACTCAAGGGACGAAGAAGTCTTCGAAAAGTAAAGCAACAGTTACAGCAATAAATGGCGCACCAACCGGAAACACCATTGGAAACTTGCCTCAACAACAACGACCAGTCCTCAACGGTCCAACAGCTGTGTTTACCAACAATGGAGATTTAGTACATAAACCTGTAGTTACCGAACACAATAACTTAGCCAACTCAGATCCGTCTTTGCTACCAGCATCTTCAGGAATGGTATCAAAGATATCACCTACCCCTGCAGAAGTTGCTTGCAGTAACACATCGTCAGACATATCGTCTTCTACTCCACCAGCAACTGCAAATATGATGCCCCTAAACACCATGACACCTCCCTTATCGGTTGTGGAAAATGGCATTGATTCTGATAGTCGAGCTTCAGATGTCTTTTGCTGGGGCAGATCTTCTTCTCCCTCCTCGATGGAAAATGGGGTAGCCGGTGATAGTTCTGTGGACAACACGGAGTCTAGCCATATCCAACATACGCAATATAATGGAGCAACTTATTCTAATAGCGTAGTCAGTGTGGACGCTGCCATTAACACGTCATCATCATATCCTGAATCTGACATGAGACCTGCTGTAAAAACAGTTGATGTTGATACACAGTTGCACATTCAAGGGTGTCCCATAAATAACCAAGATGGCGCAGATCAAGAACTCTCTAGTAATCACTGACGATTTGTTTTCCGTTTCTAGGTGACAAAAACTTTATAAGCTCTCTCATGAGTTCCTTAGAACGGAAGTTTGAATCTTCTATTCTGTTTTAGGAAAGAAAATTTTCCAGTTGTTCAATTGTATGTATGTTTCAATGAAAAAAATGGCGTAACTTCCTTGATAATGGTGATACTTTAAGAATGCGTGGAAGCTATTTAATAACTCATACTTATCAGTTGGATCCAACGCCAGTGATTGAACTATAAATATCACATAGGACGATTTGGAGTCTTCCTCATAATATAACAGGGTAATTTATTTATTAAAATAAACAAAAAACATTTGGCAAAGGCCATTAGTTTCATAAAAACGCTTTCGTGGACTGTGAGCAAAATACAACGTGTCGATTGTGTTCGTGTCTTTCGTCTTAGTCAAAGAAAATAATCGATGGCAATGTTTTCGATGATAAAGCGCAGGAATTTAAAGAAAGCATCGTAAATTCACTTAAATTGAATTTACTGTTGGACATTTATATTTCTGATCTTCTGATTATCCTAGAGGTTGTGAAAATAAGTATGCATGTTTCTTGCCATCAAACCTCTTTCAAAGATTATAGTACTGTTAGAAATGCCACTTAATGTTTGACTTGATAAAAGTTTACTTATTCCGTGATTCAACTTTAATGTTTCGCATAAAATGTGCTTAAAAAAACTCACTATTTCTAGTAAAATGTCCGTTAAGCACAAATAATTATTGAAATCCCATATTTGCTTTTATGCTAATCTATAATTTCTTTATCCTGGTGAAAAGACTTATTTGCGAATGTTATCCAATAAAAGCTCGTACTTGTAGCTTGTGATAAATCAGGTCTTTTGAGTAGCTTTATATTAAAGCAGAGAAAGGATACTGTAGATAATAATCCATTAAAATTTGTTTTAATTATCGAAGTAATATAAATGTGATTATGTAAAAAATATATATAATTTATGCACAGAGACATAAAAAGAACTTTCATAGCACTGTCTTAAAAATCAACTCATATTTATTTCAAAGACAGTAAAAATAAGAATTAATAAGAATCATAAATTTCATTAGCATTCATATACTTTTGAACAAATGTTGATATTTTAAAGACTTAATTCATCCACCTCATGATTTTTTCATTTCTCTTAAGTGCTTTTCATCTCAGCTAATGTTCTTTTAAACTTGAACCAAGTTTTCAACTCAATTCTTGCCATTTTGCTAAAAAACAATATTTTTAAGGTTCTTGGATGTTAAATCTAAGCATTTCTTGTTCTGGTATCTACTTAATTGAATTAAAAACTACATTTCTTTCAAATAAATCAACGGAATACCTAACGTTAACGTAGAATCTATCATCAAAGAAACACAAGTTTTGTTTGTACTCAATCTTTACTTCTTTGTATATATTGTGCTCCAGAGTTGTTATAATAACGAGCTTCTTAGCTTCATAGAACTATAATCTTCATCAGAGGTGCAAGTTTGTTCTTGCTTTCTTCTTGGTATGATTCTTGAATGATAAATTTAAATTGTGAATTATGTAAAAAGTGTCAATCTTCCCCAAGTCATCTGTTTATGTCTCATAAATACACATTCATGAAAATAAAATTCATTTTGTGCAATATGAAATCAAAGTGCTTCTCTTTTCACAATATTTCACATTAAAAAAGCTTAGGCTAAAATTTAAGAAAACAAAACAAATAATGCAAGGAATACACAAGAAGAAAAAATTATTTGTAAGTAAATGGCATTCGGATATTTAGAACACATTAAAACAGTAAATACTTTATAAAAATGGGGTACTAAATTTGCTAATGTCATCCATTGGTACACATTGGGATATCTATATATTTCTTTGATATTATTTAAAAAAATTGTTATAATTTTTATATAAGCAGTATGCCATTTCACACTTTAAATTTTTAATCTCACCCAATTCTTCCTAATGATGGTCTTAGTTGTTCAGTTTATGGGGATACAAAGTTATTTGTGCTCTATATTTATAGAAAATTTATAAGTAAAGTAATTGTAGAGCCTATCGCGCGCGCGCTCGCGCGATCAAAATTTTCTAGAAACAATATTCCAGACTATACTTTCTTATTTCGAAAAACTTATATAAAATCATACAAAAATGTAGTAAAATATTTCAAATCCTGAAATTTTTTAAATTAGGGGAAATAAACTAAATTCGTAATCAATCAGAAAATTGTTTATGTTAATATTTTAATAAAAAGATAATATTTTAATAAACATTTATTTAATATGTATATTATTAAATAGAAGAAAGGGAAAAAAAACATTTCATATTGTTTAACAAAACAAAAAAATCATTAAATGTATATAATTTTTTTTTTTTTTTTTTTGATAAAAAAACGTTAGATTAAGATTTGCATTATACTTCTATTGAA
The DNA here is from genome assembly GCA_019973955.1 of Trichonephila inaurata madagascariensis. NCBI lineage: Eukaryota > Metazoa > Arthropoda > Arachnida > Araneae > Nephilidae > Trichonephila > Trichonephila inaurata. Next base: position 271,882 of record BMAV01008784.1, on the reverse strand, counting down.
CATGTTTATAGAATAGAAACGGAACAATGTTGAGTTTAAATAGTATTGATTTGTATAATATTACACTTAAGAACTTTTAATTTGAATTTTTTAATCAAACAATGTTAAATTTAAACATTATTTATTTATTTATTTTCGCATCAAAGCACTTAAGTAACAGACTGATAACAATTCAGAGGAGGAAAAATGTTTCTTCTTTGAATGCTAAGAAATATTTATTATTTAATTTCCCAAAAAGGCATAAGAGAGAGAAAGCTATTTTTTTCCCTTAAAAAAAAAAGAGAGATAAAAATGAAAAAATATTGGTAATGGCTTTTAAGAAATTTTTATATATATAATTACAAAAGGTAATACTAAAAAGGAAAAGAACAACAATTGAAATTGAGTAGATTTTATAAATATACAATATTAAAATTATAAATGGTTATACATGTAACACAGACTTTTAAAAATTTATATAGCCTTTTTTTTCCCCAAGGATCCTTTATATTAAATTTTGGTTGTTTCATGTAAAATTATCATATCATATATTTTTGATAAATTATTTTAGATCAAATACCGGAGAATTATATTATATTAGTAATATGGATGGAACAGAAAGTATACGACTGTATCTAATTATTCAAGAAAACTCAAAAACTTTAATTTTTAAACTAAACTTGGGAGCAAAAATGTAAAAAACTCAGCATGTAGAAATCTTTTTATCAAAACGTTGCATATTTTTTAAACTTTAATAATATTAATTATTATTTTGACATTACACAGTTTTAAAACTAAAATTTGAAAAATTTTCAAAAATTTAATGAATATAATTTTTATTAAAGTTATTTCTTATTAAACTTTTTTGACAGTAAACAGGCTATGAAGAACACGACTAATTTTTTAGTAAAAAAGCCATTTTCCATAAATTTTTTGTATCTTTCGTACGAAGTGCTTAAATTTTTGTTCAATGATTTAAAACCTTTGAAATTTTTTTTTTTTTTTTTTTTTTTGAGAAATTTAAACAAAGAATAAACTTAACAAAAACAAAGAAAAAATTGCAGTCAGTAATATTTGCCA
>BMAV01008784.1:239104-270723 GCA_019973955.1 Trichonephila inaurata madagascariensis | reverse complement strand
AAAAAAAATTATATCTGAATACATTTCTGGACTAATATTATAGTTGAAAATGCAGTCTCTTAGAACAAGTTATATGACAATAAAATTACTTGGAATTTCAAAAATGCAAGAAAGTAAATATACTTTCTTTTCTCTAAAATAAAAATTATAAAGCGTATAAAATTAATATGTTAACTTTCCGGCTTTTTCTTTTTATTAATGTACTAAATTAACTGAACTAATTAACTGATATTACAATGTAATAAAGACACTAAAAAATCATATCAAATCAAATCTTATCAAAACTTATATCATCCATTGTGAAACAGTTAAGCCTTTGCAGACACGGCAAGTCCCCAAATGTGAGAGCCATTTCATGGTGGCACCATCTGGAGGCGGCTCTCCAAATTTTGTGGACGCTTGAAGGAATCTTAATTCAATCTCTCGTCGGATGGTAAACATTGCCATGATTTAATTTTGTCAAGAGTACCAAAACCAAATTGATACTCGAGGGATCTTTTATTTGACACAATCATATGACATGCATGCCTACGATTTTCGCATCCAGAAAAACTATTGACTACAGCCAGGATCGAACTCGCAACTTTAGATATATGAAGTGGGTACGCTACTTCTAAGCTACCGAGCTGACTATTACTCTATTTGAGCCATATGGCTTTTTGGAAGCGATCAAGGAAACTACATAAGAATTCTCACTTTAAAATCGACAATTTAATTTTTCTAATATTTTTCTGGTTAATCTAACAGTTTTTTCAATTCTAGTGTAATCCTATTTAATACAAGCTTTATTTACTAGTATATCTTTTATTAATGCAATAAAACCAATTATATTTTCAACATAGTAGAAAATAAGAAAGTGTTTTCAAGATGTTCCCAAAAATATATAAAATTCTGTTTGTACGAAGTTTGTAAAATCAATTATTTCAAGTTGGCTACTATGAAGATATGTTGGATAACAATAGTTCTTAAAAAAGAGATGATTAAATTTGCAAGAATTATTATATTCTTATTTATTTATTTATTTTAAACATATGTAAAAGAGGAATTCTTATACTTAAAAAAAAACCCTACTGCTTTTTATGATAGATTATTGTTTAAACTGCTTATCATTTTGAAATACATTAATTAATTTTGAAATCGAAGGATTTCCTGTAATCTTTCGGTATGATTGCTCATAAACTTTGAAAAAAAAATGATTTAGATGAAAAAAAATTTTTTTTCTAGTTTTATTAAACTTTTTAAGCTTGCTAATTTTACGACCTAATTGTGGCCGAGTGGTAGCGTATCGCACTTCCACACCACAGGTTCGAGGTTCTATCGCTGGACAAGTTGACTCAGCCTTTCATCTTTTCCGTAGTGGGTTGATAAATGAATACCAAGCTTGCTTGGGGACTTAAACACTGGGGGTCTCGCTTCAGACTGACCACCTGATCGGGACATCTGCTCATGCACCTCAGAACCCAATTGTCAGGTATATTGGGATGAGCACATTAGGTCCTTGCCCTCATGGACTGTTGAGTCGCTAAGTTTTAGTATTTATTTAAATTAAACTTTCTTTAGCTGTTAATTTATATATGGAACGGAATTTTTGACGAATTGTTTTTACCCATTTAACTGGGTGCCATATGAGGGAATTTTTGTTGATTAAACCAATATATATAATTATACAAAATTTACCATAAAATTACCCTTTAATTTACAATAAACTAATATAAACGGCTGTTTGGAACTTCTGCTCGTGCATCTCAGCGCCCAATGGTCACGTACGCTGAGATGGGCACAGTAGGCCTTGACCCTCATGGACTGTTGCGCCACTGAGTTTGAGTTTTAATTTTACGATCAAGTGCCTGAGTCCTTATTAACGTCGCACTATAAAGCAACATAAGGGCTATCGCTGATGGCTCTCATAATTTTGAACCTCAGTCATGTGTCAAAAACTACACCTGAGTTAGCACCACGGATAGAACTTAAGACCAATACAGGTTTAACGTGCAGCAGCAGCTCTTCTACATGGTGGGTGTTCAGCAGCACTAGAGCTCAAACTCATGCCACTCCGGACACGAGTTCGTGACCATGACTACTAAGCTACCGCGGCAACAAGTTTATAGTCAAAGTCAATAAGGTGTCGATTTTAAAAGAATACAGAACTTTTTGAAAATGTAATTTATTAATCTGCTCAAGTAACGATTTCCAACGAATTATTTTCACCGATTTCTATATTCTTTTTGAAAATGTTTATAGTCTTGTGATACAGCCCCACTTTGATGACAGTATCTTTGATAGTCAGCGTGAGCTAGAGGTGTAGGGTTTTCTAAAGTAACAGACATTTTAAATTCTTAATATAACTTTATTAAGAATAAAACTTAAATGTCTAACAATTTAGATAAATGTAAATAGCGAGAATCTAGAATGAACAAACGCACACAAAGGTAGTTAAACCGAATCGAGTAACTTAGACCACTTCCTCTAAATAATTATTCAATCCGCCTACTATCACTTCTAATAATATTATAAGTCCTAGTATCAAATAATCAGTCCTACCTTAATCCAACTAAGATTTGATTTCTATATGGAGACGTCTGGGTGCACGTGCAATGGTATGCACCTTGTATTACAGGTTTACTTTCCTGGTAACTTTTCGAGTGGCTGTCAATTCACGCTTGTATCTCTTCAAACATAACTTTCCCCAAATTGCCATTCTGCTTACTGAAACTTCTGTTCTTTTAAAAGCTATCTTATTTGCATTTCTTGTTCACATTTCGCTTCTTGGGTTTTGGTTGGAAAAAGAGTTGCCATTAATCTTGGCCACCAAAGAACCCAGAGGTTATGTTAAAGAAAAGACGCGTGAGCCCGTCACAGTCTATATATGCTCGTGTATAAGTCAATATGTACTGAACTCAACTCAGTGGTGCAACAGCTCATGAGGGTCAAGGCCTATTGTGCCTATCTCAGTGTTCTTGACCTTAGGCGCTGAGGTGCATGTGCAATTTTTTCAGTCAAATGGTCATTCTGACGCGAAACTCCCAGTGCTTAGTTCCCAAGCAAGCTTGGTACTCATTTATAGACCTACTGAAGGAATAAACGGCTGAATCGACCTTGCCCAGCCCAGGATTTGAGCCCGGACCTGCGTCGTGGAAGCGCGATGCACTACCACTCAGCCACTGGAATTCCTCAATATGTACTACGCTTAAGGAATAATTAAATTTATACCGATGATTTTCTTGATTAGAGTCGTTTTTCTTTGTCAAATAAATATTAAGTATTCAGAAGAATGTGTTGTTAATTAACCACTTAACTTTACTTACATTACACATGGGCGATTATTTCAAGCGGAATGATTTTCCCTGATGTTTTTAGTAAGAGAAAAAACGTTATTTTATAGATACAATTTTCCGGAATTTTTCTTTTTCTTTTGTTATTTGATTTGTTGTGGAAAAAAAGTTTTTTTGATGCATGCATTATATTTGCTAAATATTTTATTTTGGCACCTTTTTCCTATACCTCCTTTCTTTTAGCACAGGGTTGAGCAATTGTTTTGGCTCAAGGGACATATTGTGGAAACTGAGAGTACTGGACGGCCGGACCTTTTTAAAACGATTGCCTTCATTAGTTAGTTAATTTTGCATTTTAGAAACGGTTTAATTTGTACTATATAAAAATCAATAAATATAAGTTAAAAATGGCGTAACGTACACCCCCGCATCGCGAAGGGGTCAGGATTATAGTAAGCCCAAAGCCTGACTGACACCAAGTACGGCTTGGAGTCCAATACCGGAAGGGGGCTGGAATACCCGGCAAGGGGCCCTTATGTTATCCGTTACGCCATTGTTAGTTAATTTAAATAATGGCAGTGTTTTATACATTTTACTTATTGTGCTAATTTCGTATCATCTATAGCTGCAAGTACATTTACTTTTAGAATCAATTAAATGAAGCAAAAGTACACTATCACACTTTTTCAATTCCTGCTATTAGATAACACTCTATATATTTATTTATTTATTTATTTTCAATCGTTAATAAAATACATTTTAAAGTGCTCAATTGAGCTGAAATGTTATATACATGATTATTTTGGATGACAATGCAATAATTTAATTATAATTAACAAAAATTGATTGATTAAAACTAATTATTTAAAGAATTACAAATACACAGCCCCGTTGGTATCATTTTTGGTGACTTAGCGACCCTTTTGGCGACTTGTGTCAAAACTTGAAAAGGGTTTTTTTCTCACGTTTTAAAGCATTCCGTTGAACTGAAATTTTATATACACGATTGTTTTGGATGAAAATACGATCGATACTTTAATGATAATTAATAAAAATTAATTACCACTTAATGTTGTGATTCTGTCATATGTATATACATATTTATATTAATTGTAACTATTTAATAAAAAGTAGTTAAAATAAATTTTTTCTTTCTTGATCTAAGTAGGAATTGACTTAAAAAAAATTTTTTTTATATTACTTGTTTACAATTTTTTTGAAATCAGGAGTGAGATTGCTTGTTGAAATTCTCATCTCAGCCGTCAAGTTAACGTCAACCAACTTTCATCTAAATTTACTTTTAATAACCTTCGTGAAAGAAAAACTTTTCTCCTAAATATATGTCGACCCAAATATAGAGAACATTTTCTGGCAAGTTGAGATGATACTTTCAAATGCTCTTTGACACATTTTAACGACCCAGTAACGACAGCTATGGACTTTAAAATCTTTATTGAGTGTACGGGGTTTCCTTCATAGGAAGAGCACTGAAGCCACGTGTTACAATACTTTTTAAAAGGCAAAAGAACACCGACTTAGGGGAACAAAGGTATTTATATGGGGGAAAATCGGAAGAGATAGCGAAGAGTGAAATTCCCCAAAAGACATGCTTTATGGGGCTCTCTAGGAGTCTATTGGTTCTGTCCCCCTAGACAGAGGTGGTACCAAGTCTATAGGGAAGGATTAGTGTCTGGAGAGAAAAAGCTGACGAAATATTACATGATCTTGCATCTTCCAAGTTCTAGGTTAAAACTTATAAATAATATATCTATTTTTATATTACATCCCCCCCCCTTTAAAAAAATCTACTGAATCCGTTTAAAATTAAGTATTCCCTATTCGCTAGCTCTTCCGTTCACAAAATAACAATCATAACTTTCTCTAGTGTCTAGATTAGCATAAAATGTTACAATACACAGATTATATACACTATATAATAAAATACAACAATTTTTCAAAAGTACATATCGTATAAAATTATACATTTTTTCCAAGAGCATTTATGATACATAACAATACAACATTTTTTCAATTATGCGCATTAATCAATACAACATTGTCCGATACGCTATCATCATATTTCAAAAAATACTATATACAACTTATTCATGCTTTAACTTTAAATTTTCAGGTGCATGATACCTTTGTAATTTTGAAACATGCACTTTTTCTGACTTCTTTTTCGTATGAGCATTTGTTTTATTTATTTCGTAATTGACGTCCTAAATTTTTCTGAGAATTTTATATGGGCCACTAAATGTTGGAGAAAGTTTCCTAGTATTTGGATATTTAAAAAATGTGAAAAAAATCATTTACCTACTTAAGTGATATTTCCATTTCATTATTCAATGCACTTTCATAAATGTCGATGAAACTACATGATATTTATATTTCTTTGGCCATTTTTTGGGGATGAAAATGTGAATATAATTGTTTTAGACATTAATAACACAATATTGTACAATACGAGTAAATAAATTGAAAGTTTTTGAAATGCATCACATTTTGTTGAAACATTATATTTCAGCTTCAAAGTTTAGGATGTGAAAAAATTATACCCTCAAAGAAAAATTCTTACATAACATATTTACAATGCTGTGAATACCATTTTAAGTTTTGAGATCACTAATTGTATTTTTAAAAATTTTCATTTTTTTTCTTGCCCATGTTGCATGCCAAGAAATTAGTGCATACAATTTCTTTTTTATATTTCACAATAAAGTACAAATTGAACTAAGTAAATACACCAAAACTTGCCCTTAATTGCAGTGAATTCTCATGCAGATTTTTTTTTCTTGGTTAATTTGGTACCGTTATACAATTGGACTTTGATTTAAAGAATTCATCGAGACTAGACATTTTATTCGTTAGTTCGGGATTATTCATAATGGGGTACAAAAAATACGAATTTTTTTGCATTTACCTTTTGGAAATTCTATAATAAGCAATTACATAAACAATAATGACTGTTAGAAATTATACACGCTTTTTATTCAACGCCTAAAAATACTATTACCAAATTATTACGCACCAGTTAACTAGAAATTTTAAAATACTAACTAATAAACGTCTTACAATCTTTGATTCCAGACTTGAAAAGCTCTTTTTCGTTTTTATGCAGAAAAGAAAATATTACGTCATCTACCTCCTGCTTTATGAGGTAAAGTTAGTTTTAGTTTCCAATGTAAAGCATTAAAAAATGTAACTGTTTTGATAGAAATTTCAGAAAAGAATTTTTTATCCTATTCAAAACTCAAGTGATAAGTTACACCCATAACTCAACAGCACCTGTAAGGTCTAATAAAGGGCTGCACCCTTTACCATCGAAGAAAATTCATTTTTCTGTTCCAGACAAGAAAGATGGATCATTTGAAAAGGAATCCAGTTTTTTCTAATCCGAATTAATAAAAAAATCGTTAATTAGGGGTTTATTATTCGTTAAATAGACGTTTTTCGCCTTCGTTTTAATCGAGGAGAAAGAAAAATTCGTTAAGTCGAGAAATTCGTTAAATGGGGAATTCTTTAAACGTTATTTAAGAATTTTAAACTGGTTTAAGGACCTTTTTTTTCAATTCCTACTAATAGCTCACACTCTATTTATTTATTTATCTTGGTGGAATTTTCAATCGTTAATAAAATACATTTTAAAGCGCTCAATTAAGCTGAAATTTTATATACATGATTATTTTGAATGACAATACAGTAAATTAACTAAAATTAATAAAAATTAATTGATTAAAACTAATTATTCAAAGGATTACAAATTCAGCCACGTTGGCATCATTTTTGGCGACTTAGCGACCCTTTTGTTGACTAGTATCGAAACATTAAAATATTTTTTTTCTCACGCTTTAAAGCATTCAGTTGAACTGAAATTTATATACTCGATTGTTTTGGATAAAAATACGATATTTTAATGATAATGAATAAAAATCAATTAAAACTTAATGTTGTGATTCTATCATATGTATATACATATGTATATTAATTGTAACTATTTAATAAAAAGTAGCTAAAACAAAATTTTTCTTTGTTGATTTAAGTAGGAATTGACTTAAAAATTTTTTTATATTACTTGTTTAATAACCAGAATCACTTTGACTTATCTACGAGTATATGTAGGAAACCGATGGAAATTAATTTTCATTAAATACATTTTTCCACTTCATGTACGTATTACTTAATAAAAATGCAATGAATATATGGCTATTTCGTTCAAAAATGTTAAATAAAATTCTAACAATTTAAACCTTTAAGTAAAAAAAATAAATTTTTTTTAAATTTAATTTTTTAAAAAAAATTTCTGTTCATTTTTAGACTACAAAATAATCCTTTAAAATAATTAAATAAATAAAAATTTATTACTTATAATGTTTTTAACATTTGACTCACTTTAAACGAATAAATTATAAAATACCTTCTTAGTACATGCCTCAAATTATTCCAAAGTCGCCAACTTTTAAAACGAAAACTTCGTTACGATTATTATCATATAGAAATGGAATGTAAGTAATCCTCGATTTACACAGAAAAACTTCTAGAAATATTTTTTTTTGTGTTCCGGTCTTTTCATTTTTTTTTATTCTATTTATTTACAATTATTCAACATTTATTAGAAAAATGACATAATGATTATAAAGTTAACTTCTATGCGAAGGTTGTATCATATGAAATAGTTCCCTTTTCAATTCCTACTATTAGCTCGCACTGTCTATATATTTATTTATTTATATATTTGTATATTTATATTAATTTAATCTTGGTGGAATTTTCAATCGTTAATAAAATACATTTTAAAGCGCTGAATTGAGCTTAAATTTTATATACAGAATCATTTTGGATGACAATACAATAATTTAATCATAGTCAATAAAAATTAATTGATTAAAACTAATTATTTAAAGAATTACAAATACAGCCAAGTTGGCGACTTGTCTCAAAACTTGAAAAGGTTTTTTTCTCACGTGTTAAAGCATTCAGTTGGACTGAAATTAAAAGGACAATACGATACTTTAATGATAATTAAAAAAACTAATTACCTCTTAATGCTGTGATTCTGTCCTATGTATATACATATTAATATTAATTGTAACTATTTAATAAAAAGTAGCTAAAATAAAATTTTTCATTGTTGATCTAAGTAGGAATTAACTTAAAAACTATTTTTTATATTACTTGTTTTTATTTGATAAAAGTGAAAAGAAACATTTTTTCTTTTGTTATTATTTTTATTGCATTATTTTCATTAATTACTTAATTTCATTATTTTCATTAATTAATTACTTAATTATACTTTTATAATAAAGGGCCTGTTTTATATAATAAACATTGATATAATAACTTTCTCCAACTGTTTTGAGACATACTTTAAAGCACATTATACAAAAACAAAAACTTTACGAATAATATTCCAATACGTTTCCAAATATATATAATCCCAGCTCTTCTATTTAAATTCTGCATTTTTCCCTTTCAATATGAACTTTTCTTAGATTGCTTATGTAACACACATTTCATTATTATAAGCATTAAACATACATAAATATTCAATACAGAATTTTTTTTATCCTGGATACAATAGTTACCAACTTAAAGATTATTATTTTTCTATCTGAAATGAAAATGATCCTTTTGAAGTTCAATTAAAAACAAAACAAAAGTGGTGATATTTACTACTAGAGAAAATACATTTATTAATATTTAGTTGCCATATACAAATGCAATAAGGGAAAGACAAAATGCTTCTGATTGGAAACTATGTTAATGTATCATTTATTGCATAATTTAAAAAATATCCTTTTAAGTTAAATAAATGTTCTATCTTTTATTTTCTTTATGCATCGTATTTGATCAAATATAAATACTAATATTCTTAAAATTTCTCGAAAAGATTTTTTTATTTCAGGTAACTTTGCCCTTTAATTTCTTGATGATTCATCAAAATAGCGCCATAAAAGTAAAACACTACAAAATTAACCGAACATATCAATTTCATATAAAAATGCTATCTCAACAAGTATTATTAAAAAAGATTAAGTTAATTCCTACTTAGGTCAAGTTACAGCGGTAACCTAGTGATCAAGGTATCAGATCGTGGCTGACTTGTAATATTAAAGACCCGCCATGTAGGGGAGCGATGCACGTTAAATCTGTCGAAAGCTCAAACGTCCTCCCATTGGTGTGGTGTTGTGTGGTGTGGTAGTTAGGAGAGAAAGTGCCAGCTCAGGTGTCATCCACGTCACTTGTCTATGGTTCAAAACTACGTGGTCCGTCGCCAAAAGCCCTCATGTAGCCGAACAGTGCGACGTTAATATTTACTCACTCACCCTACTTAGGTCAACAAAGAAAAATATTATTTTAGTTACCTTTTACAATTACAGTTACTTAATTACAATTAATATAAATATGTATATACATATGGCAGAATCACAATGTTAAGAGTCAAAATAGAAACCGATTTTGCATTTTTCCTTTCTATATATGGTGTTGGACTATTATTTTTGTTTGTTACCATTTATCCATTAATTAAATTTAATTATTCCAGTAAAATAGTAAAATAAAAAGAAATCACATTTTTAGAAATTAGACCCTCCCAGGTGGGATTCTAACCCACGACCTTTGGATTAGAAGTCCTACGGGCTATCTATTGTCTTACAGGGACAAATCGAACGATTTTCCTTTCTGTATATGCTGTTGGACTATTATTTATGTTTGTTATTATTCATTCTTTTTTATTTAATTAATGAATTAATATTTGAAAAAACTGTATGAACATCAAGTGTCATCCACTATAAGTGTAAAAAAATATATTTGAACCTGAATAGATGAATAAAAAGTATTTTATTAACGATTGAAAATTTCAACAAGATATATATATATATATATAACACCCCACTTTTATATAAATTATTTTATTTATAAGCTGTCTGAGTCAGCTATGTTTATAGTACTGCAGCATCCATTTTTTAAATTTCAATTACTCATATATCCTTCAATGTATGGTTTTCATACTATCTCTGTATTTTCCGGTTTTGATTTATAAATGTTCATATATATATAGTATAATAAAATAAGAAATCGGGAAAAAGTTGTAAAACCTACAAAGCCTAAGAAGAAAGAAATTGGAGTTCAAGAAACACAACAAATGTTGATACAAAAAGAATCTTTGGACTAAACTGGAGATCTATTAGGATTCCTAGAGCTGTCATTGAATAAGACCAGAGATTTAGGGTTACGCAATGCTTTATGGATCTACCTTCCCCGTACAGCAGAAATTTTCGACATAATAGAGAAAAAAAGAGCCTTGTTGAATATATAGTTAAGCCTATTCTTAACTACGTGGATGATAAACCAGACAATATAAAGTATAATGAAATTAACAAAATAGAACAATAATGTTCCTCAGGGAGAGGAATAAGAAAAAATTCTATTGAAAAAATTAGGATACATAAACATACACGGAATAATAAGAGAGAGAGAAAGAGGCGAGTGAACCAACAGTAGGAATTGAAGAAAGTAGCCTTCGCAAAGTGAACTAGAATTCTTAAAATGAGGAAAAATCTACTGCTTGTCTGTCAATGATATACTTCAAAGGTACATGAAATATATCAGGGATGTACCTCATAATTCGGAACCTCGGTCAAATGACGAGGGTGAAACCTGAACTGGCAATACCGTACTCCAAATTCCCACACCACGGTAATATAAGAGCTTTGAGCCTCCATAAATTTAATGTGCATCAGCTTCTCTACTTGGAAGTCTTCAGTGACGTTAAGAGAAAAGAGTCAGATTAACATAACACAATAAAGCTGCACGAGGGATATTGGCGACGGTCCCTGTAATTTTGAGCCATGTTCAAGAGACGAGGACGACACCTGAGATGACACATCCCCCTTCTCCTACCTTCCACACCGCACCAACCGGATGACATTTGAGCTTCAACATATTTAACATGAATTAACTTCCTCTGCCCGGCGGGTTTTCAGCAGTACTAGGCTCGAACTTATGACACGCCAGCCACTAGTTTACCTTGATCACTAGTCTACCGCGGCCACTTAGTGGAGCTAAGTTTCGAACACATGATTCAACAGCTCCGGCCACGAGTTCGAGATTAAGAGTATGAGTTTTTAATCCGTTATATAGAAAAGAGCCTTTTTAAAATCACAATAATTAATCTCGTCTTTTTTTCTTTTTTTTTTGTAAAAAGTTTTTTTAGTCGATCTTTTTTTCTGGGATATTAATAACAACAAAAAACTCAATTGATTTAAAATTAAGACAATGCGTAATTATTTTCATGTTGTATTTTTACTATTTGATATATTGTATTTATTCGAATCAAAGCACCTCAAATTTTACACACATTTTGGTGAAAAAATAAAAAATGGTTTATCGATATCCGAATTTTACGAAATTAAAAAATTTAGAATGCGAATTAATAAGAATCGAATAATCGATTTATATTAAAAGCTTTTTATGTTTAAAACAGCCATCGATTCTAAGCCAAACCCGATTTTCAGTAGCAATAACAATGGAAAAAAAGTGCTGTTTAGATTCGAATAAATACGGTATTTCTTTCATTAACTAATACAATTTGAATTAAAACTAGAGGAATAAAAAAATGAATCTATTGAAAACATTGTCAAGAAAACAATTCAAAATTCTTTATTTCGTAAAACCTAAAGCAGATATCCGAACAGTTTATTTATTTAAAAGGTACTTGACAAGTTATTTTCGGTAGCAAATGCGCCAAAGCGAATTTTTCAAGAGAGCTGAAAAACTCAATGATGCATTGGATCATTCAACATACACCAAAGTCAAGAAAATAAAACAGAGTAAGTAAGCATTTGATGACGGAACTCAGTAAGTTAGAAGATGAAGAGCTTTCCTCTTCTACCGTCCTTTCAAGTTCTGCTGTGTAAAATTTAACTCAGATTATGAAGTTAAATTAGCTAGATAAGTTTTGTTCGATTCCTTATATTACTAAGAAGACTCGGTACCTCCACAATGACCAGAGTATCGTTTTTTCAATTCCTACTAGTAGCTCTCTACATATTTATTTATTTATCTTGGTGGAATTTTCATTTGTTAATAAAATACATTTTAAAGCGCTCAATTGAGCTGAAATTTTATATACATGATTATTTTTGATGACAATACAGGAATTTAATCATAATGAATAAAAATTAATTGATTAAAACTAATTATATAAAGAATTACAAATACAGCCATGTTTGCATCATTTTTGGCGATTTAGCGACCCTTTTGGCGACTTGTGTCAAAACTTGAGAAGGTTTTTTTCTCACTCTTTAAAGCATTCAGTTGAGCTGAAATTTTGTATACACGATTGTTTTGGATGACAATACGAAACTTTAACGATAATTAATAAAAATTAATTACCACTTATAATATTGTGATTCGGTCATATGTATGTACATATTTATATTAATAGTAACTATTTAGTAAAAAGTAACTAAAATAAAAATTTTCTTTGTTGATCTAAGTAGGAATTGACTTTAAAAAATTTTTTCTTTGTTTTTATTTTTATTTATTCATATTCTTTGCATTATTATCTTTCGATTTATATATTATTTGTGTATGTCGGAAAATTAGAAGTTGGAAAAAACTTCAATTGAGAAATGTAAACAAGTAAATTAGACAATTCGATCGTGCCCTCCTTTTCAGATAAAATAGCTAAAAAGCTTTTTGTTTAAAAAAATCTATTTTAATAAGAGTAATAATAATTACAAAAAAGGAAGGTGTTATATATATAAAGCAGGATATTTCTGAGGCATTACAATAATGTTTTTTTTTTTTCTTTGTGAAATGTGTGCATGTAAAATTTTTGAATTAAGGTATTTTATATTAATAATTTCAGTTCTTATTCCATATGTTATTTTCATACAAATATAATAATTTAATATTATGTGAAGAAAAAAACTAAAATTTTGGTCATGACAGAAAAAAAAAGTTTTTTTAACATTTTTCTTGAATTTTCTTGCGCAATTAATACTCTCTAAAAATAGATAAAAAGTATAGGTTCAAATAACATAAAAATTATATTATTTTAAAGAAAAATGTGTAGCTAATATTCTAAAGTAGTATTTTAACTCTATTTAAGCTTATTATAATTATTTTTTCAGAATTATAAACTTTAAAGTGGTTTTTCTCAGTTTGTGTTTTTTGATACATTATTAGTGCATTCAAAATGCTTCTCTTTCCTCAATTATTAACCAATAATTTCCATTTTTTCTGTGTGTTATGTATAATGCATTGTAACAAAATTAGGGATCCATTTTGCTGTAAACTGGATACTTTTTTTAAAAAAATTAAAATGTGGGAGATTTGGCTTTTTCATTATATTTTAGCATGCGCATATCAACATTTTACTTTGTTTCTTCAAAATTAATTAAGTTACTGTAAAATATATCCCTAAAGTTGTTTAAAACATTCTTAAGAATATTACAAAAAAATCAGGTCAAAAAATTTATAATTACAAAAGAAGTAAAATTTTAAAATTTACCAAATTTTCTTTAAAAAAATTAAATTTTTGAAATTGTATGAATAATAAGTGGAAAATTTCATCTCGTATTCAAACATTTATGAAACGATAAAAAATAATTTTTAAATACATAAATAAAAAAACTTTGTTTTAAGAGTACCAACTCCCCTTAACTATTCAAAAGAAAAAAATATTAGCTTTGTTAATGTGTATCAGACTAAACACACAGACGCATCTTTCTTTCGATAATTTAGTTCTTTTTCGATGTTGATTGCTTAAGTTTTCTATATTGTAGAGGACTACTAATAATTCTCTTGATCTTCCAATGATAAAGATAAGTACATTCAAATATTTTCTGTATATTATATTACAGAAAAACAATCAAAGTTTCCAGATAATAACTGTTAATTATATTAATTACTTAATCATTTAATCATAACCTAATGAAAAGGGTAACATATAGTCTATTACCTTTAGTTTCAGATTAAGTTATACTTTATGTAAAGTACATGTTGATTATATGCTTCTGAGAAAAAATTCTGCTTATGAGACATAGAACAATTCTCATGGATATGAACATCATTTGCAATGCTCTATGATAATCTAGTCTAAAATCATAATAAATATATGGTTGGAGTCAGGACGAAAAAGCTTAATACCCTTTCCGAGCTCTTACGTCACATTATATCTCACTTCGCTTTCTCATAAAGAGTTCACAATTCAGCTATAAATAACGCTTTTTAGCTATTACATGAAGAAACGCTAATGAAAAGATTATCTGATGTTATCATTACGGATTAAATACAAGATTTCCCTTATTTCTTTGGGAGTATTTCCAATTCTAATGCTAAAACAGAATCTGTTACGTGAAATAAATATTATTAAACTTAGCTTTAATATCTCTTGTCCTTGGTGTAGAATTTTAGATGGCCAGCAGTATACTTAAAATGTGGAAAAAATCGTGCATTCCTTTTTTGCACTGATGAAGTAAAAATATTGCAAAAGTCAATTAATTTTTTAAATTACATTTTTCTTTTTCAGGGGACTCATTAAACACTTTGTGTGGTTTCTCTTAGATTTCTGTTTAATGTTACAATATTCTCTTATCATTGTATAAGTAATTTTGATATGGGCATCTTGGAATAACAATTAATATGGTAATAAATCATAAGTATCAGAATTATTACTGAGGAGATTTATTTTTGTTCATACTGAAATGTTCAATTTAAAGAAACCCAATCATTGGAGTCTCTCAGGTTCAAAATTCAATTAAAAAAGATAGCTCAAAAGTAACATGTAAATAATTCGATTATATTTTCTTAATAAAATACTTATTTTTGCCCATTTTCTAAATGTATCTTATTTATTATGTTCCAAATATAAGTTGATAAGTTGTTCGTTCATTTAAGTATCAGTTTACGGAGATTCATTTCAACGCGGTTGAGCTACCTGAGTTAAAATATCATCATGATGCGTTGTTTGAACGGTAAATTCGTTGGTATCTTTAGTAATTTATTTCATAGTTACATAAATCTGCTTGCAGTTTGTATGTGGTAAGCATTTGTAACGTAATAACAAATTTTTGAGATCAGTGAATAAATACCGATTCAACAGAGAAAAACTTGCATTTTATTTTTTAGTACCTTTTACGTATATTCGTTGCTTTTGTGGAATTAATTGTTTTAATAAATCAGATTATTAGAACATTGAGATATTTATCACAGCTAGTGAATCAAAGAATTTCAAAAACAATTTTTATCGTACAATTTTACATGTAGGTATCTACAAAAAAAAAGTCTAATTTTTCTGAAAAGTATACTGACAGGTAAATATACCCTAAATTTAATGGACCAGAAATCTGTTTTAACCTAAGATTAAAAAACAATTCTCAACCGTGCTGTGTTTCTCCAAATAGGAATAAAATGCCCTCTATTATTATTAAAGATTACTCTGATTATATTAAATACATCCGTCTATTATAAAGTGTTCTTGAAACCTAGAAAAACAGAATATATATGCAATTTTCATTTTGTTGTTGTTAATAATGCCACCTGATCGGCAAAGTCCAGATCGAGGTCTACAAAATTCATTATGGCAAGGGAATAAATGACGCATGTCGTTAGCCGTAGCTTTGAGTACCATATAGATGACAGTACGATTTGGCCCCGTTTTTCCACCCCAATTTTTAGGGAGGACAACCTGGGGTGGTCTGAGGCCTCCCACCTCTCTCTCTCTCTCTCTCTCTTTCCCTTTCCATTAATCTCACAAGAGGACTTACGGCTCAACAGCTATTTAGAGTTATACATTTAGAAACATCCATGTTTTCTCCTGGATCCGAACCCAGGCCCTACGGCACAGCAGTTAGGGGGAAATGGAACATTCTCTCATACACTGGCATGCAATGGAACACGCAGTTTTCATTTTAATATGTAAGAAACAATTCATCCAGTTTTCAAAAACATAGATGATTTTATATAAATCACATTTGATAAAAAGATACTATTTGGTTCACTTACTACTTACTACTCACTAATTTGACCTACTTAGGTCAACAAAGAAATTTTTTATTTTAGTTACTTTTTATTAAATAGTTACATTTAATATAAATATGTATTTTCATATGACAGAATCACAATATTTAGTGGCAAAATAGAAAGAGATTTTCCTTGCAATTTTTCGTTTTCCTTTCTATATATGGTATTGGACTCTTATTTGTGTGTTTATTACTATTTATTCATTGAATTTAATTATTCTAATAAAATAGTATAGTAAAAAAGAAGTCACATTCTCAGAAATTAGGTCATTTCAGGAGGGATTCGAACCCACGACCTTTGAATTATAAGTCAGGGACACACAACGAACGATCGAACGATTTTCACTTCTATATATGCTATTGGACTATTATTTTTATGTGTTACTATTTATTCATTTTTTAATTAAATTAATTAATTAGTATTTGAAAAAACTGTATTAACATCAAGTGTCATCTACTACAAGTTTAAAAAAATGCATTTGAATTTGAATGGATGAGTAAAAAGTATTTATTAACGATTGAAAATTTGAACAAGATATATATATATAGGGAAAGTGAACTAATAGTAGGAATAGAAAAATATATTGAAACATGGGTCATTTATGAGTTAGTAATGTAAGAAATGAGATAAAATTAATATTGATACATTTTTTCTATGAAAAAAATATTCCTTGTTTAAGTAATATTATTTAACTTTACAAGAATGATCTGTAAGTTTATCTAGGAAATAGTACATATACCAGAATAACAGGTGTAGTATTTCAGATATCGTTTTAACCCTTTCAGCGTTTATCGAAATTCATTGACAAAAGCTCTCTATGAAGCTTTAGTGAGACACTAATTCAGCTAAGCTGAGCTAAATCTCTTTAAAATACAACTTAATTTAGAGGCGTCATGTGTTTTCAAGCAATCAATCATTTTCCCGAAACACTATCTCAAGAACTCGACTCCATTTCCTCCGAGTTTTATATTCGATCCCCCCTCCATTTTCTCTTCCTCTTTTTTACTTTGTCCAGTTATTTCGTTTTATTTTCTTGGACACGGTCGGTTTTTATCCAATCAAGTCTGTTGTCCCTCACACCTGCTTGCGGCCAAGAATAAAAGGTCACTTCGTAAACGAAAGATATTTTTCCTCTCGGACCGTAAGAACGAAGAAATAAAAAAAAAAAAAATAAAAAATAAAAAGGATAGAACTCCCTCAAATAAAAATTGAACTCAAACTCAGTCTTATATTTCCCCCTGCCCCTGACAGTGATTCCCTTTATATATATAACTTTTTCATTCTTTTATTCCTTTTACTCTTTTTTTCAAGAGGCCTCCGTGCCAATTCCGCCCATTCCTTGTACTCACCAATAAAAGGAGATTCGGTATACGGGGAGAGATAGTATATATATGAAGCCCAGAGAGGTAAGAGTAAAAAAATATATTCCGCACTGGCCATCGTTTGTGGGCCCGAACTATTCCTTGACAAGGACACCTGGAGACAACGTGATGATGCTCGTTGAATATACGAGACACCGTTGATAATTGAATCGCTACCATCGATAAACAGAAGGGACACTGGAAGGCGACGTTAAACTGTCAGTTTATTGTTCTTCCGACAATGAATGGAGCGTCAGGAACGAGAATTGTCAAGAAGTGGGTTTGTTTCGTGGAGCGTTAATAATTTTGAGCTCTGGGTTTGCTTTTTGGTTTCTATGGTCCCGAATCGTAAATCGACTAAAAATGTCGCAGCCATGCTAAGATTTGGGTCTAATCGTCGATGATGGCGTATAAATGGATAGGGTTGATGAATCTGTCAGGACATTAACTAGTTGTTCTTGCATTTATCATCCAAAATCGAATTCACGAAGAAAAATAATAAAAGCCAGGTATTACTTATACATAAATTATTAGAAAACAATAGTTTTCTTAACTTTTCTTTTGTTTATGACAGTTCTTCTCAAAGTTTCAATAATTGCCCCCCCCAAAATATTCAGTCTTAATTTTCATCGCGCCCTCCCCCACCTTACAATAACGATGTATTTAATTCAATAATACACTTTGAGACTAAAGCTACAATACGACTTTAACCTTTTAAATTCCATCGGCGTATATAAACGTCTCACTCAACCAAATTATTAATTGGCCTGTACGTATATATACGTCTTTCCAAAGTGCGACCTTTTCTGGGCACTTCTATCCATAAAATTATTCCGAAAACTTTGGAATGCAATAAGATGACCTTTACAGTGTTTGAGAAGGATTTACTTTACTCGACGATTATATACTTATTTATTCCTTTTCTCCCCCCCCCTTAATACATCCCAGACGCGCGTCTACGTGGAAAATGGGGGTGTTTGGGAGTGAATCAAGTAACTTTAATTCAGCAGTTAAGGGAATGGCTATTAACCGTACAAAGTATTAAGATGTGTTAATTTTTGTATATAATTTCATATATTAGAAGCCAATCAGGACATCGGTAATAATTAATTTTGTTCTTAATTTAGTATTGTTAAAATAACTATAAAATACATTGTGCAGTAGTGATGCATGTATAAATGTATTATTGTGTAGTGTAAATGTGTATTTTTATTTTTTATTAAGTCAAAATTGATTTTGTTTGTTTACTTTCAATAAATTAATAATTTTTCTTTAAATAATCTTTTGTCTTCGACTTTTCAATATGTTAGCGCCCCCTTTGTATAGCTATCATGTCCCCTAGGGGGCGCACCCCACATTTTTAAAAACGCTGGTTTATGATCATAAAGTTCAAATATTCCTTTTATGATGGCTAAAACTCTAAGTACGAAGAAGCCAAGTAATGGTCGCATTTTTTCCCGTTGTGTGTCTGTGTGATGTATCTTCAACAAAAATATCTTGAATACAAAACATTTGTTTTTTGTCTCTTGACCAATTCTTAACAATTCCCTAAGCCGATCATTTTAGTTAGAGACTTTTTGATTTTGTCTTCCCAGAGTATCATACATAAACTATGAGTGTACAGGTACATGTAATTTACTAATTGTGAAGAAAAGAACGTTATTAGTATTGAATTTGAAATTCTCAGAATATGATGGTAATCTCAAAATGAACGAAAATTCTTAAATTCTAAAAATGTGTGTATTATAGAAAGATTTCTTCACTATAAAAAAATTTAGATTGAAAAATAATTAGTGTTATTTCGAATAAGGAAGGAACTTACTGTACTAGCATAAAACTCCGCTTTGTTTCTTCAAAGAACTCCCGATAAAACAATGGTTGTTTCTGTGCAGTTGAAAATTAAAAGGACTATTCCTTTTATTATTTACATATAAATATAGATTTATTTCCTATACTTGAAAAAGAAGGAATAACATGAAATAAATTCAGTAGTCAATACTGCTTTCTCACAAGAACCAATTCGTCTAATCAGTACTCTAAAATGCATTCACTGCGGAATTAACGACCGACAATTAATATGGACGTATGTTTCTCTCATTAAGTTGTCTGACTACGTTCGAGCCCAGCACCACTAAAGATCCGCCGTGTAGGGCAGCGATGCACGTTAAATCTGTCGAGAGCTGAAACGTCCTCCCAAGGGTGTGGTGTGGTAGTTAGGAGAAAGGAGTGCCAGCTCAGGTGTCGTCCACGTCACTTGACCATGGTTCAAAATTAAGAAATCTGTCGCCAAAAATCCTCGTGTAGCTGAACAGTGCGACGTTAATATTCAATCAATCAATCAACCGACTACGTTCGGAACCGTGATTTTAAAAAAGCGCATAAACGGATAATTTTCATATTTAGTGTCACTTAGATTAGACTACATGTATAAAATTGTTTTTAGGACATTTTGACAAAAAAAATTATTTAAATGCAATATTTTGGCAAAAACTTAACTTACAATAATCTTTTTTCAAAATGTTCTCCTTTTGTGAAAAATGCTTCTATTATAATAATATTTTGCCTGTATATAGCTCAGACCTCTGTACAGAGGCTCAACTATGAATTTTGAAAACACATTATTTTCAGAGTTACAACCCATTGAAATAATTATCGGCGTTTTTTTCTTAAAATTTATCCCAACTGTTGTAGTAAAACATGGATAAACCCACTTCTAAGTTATATATTTCAAAAATTCTAGTTGAGCCTCTGTACAGAGATATAGGCAAAATATTATTATAATAGAAGCATTTTTCACAAAAGGAGAATATTTAGAAAAATGGGTCATTTTATGTTCATTTTTTGTCAAAATATTGTACTTAAATAATTTTTTAATGTAATAATATTCTTAAAACAATTTTATATACATTCTCTAATCTAAGTGACACTAAATAACATAAATATTATCCATTTATACGGTCTTGCAAAATTACGGTTCCGAACGTAATCGGATACCTTAAGTATGATAAAATGTACATGATACACACAAGTGACAAAGTAAATATGATCTTTTAAAAAATGGAAAGTCATGCAATAATACTTAAGGTAAGTATTCTGATTGGTTAAAATTTAAATAGGATTGGTAAAGTTAAATCAAGGTAATCAAGCTATAGATTAAATACAGTCCAGTCTAACTAGAAAAGAATTTTTTATGATAAAAATAATATTAACACAATATTACTTTGCATGTCTTTTTAACAGAAAAATTAATTAATACATCAATACAAAAACAATAATTTTCATGTCGTATTTGAGATTTATATACAGGGTGTCCGGAATTAAGGTATCCAAAAGTTATGTCTTGTTATTACGGAACTGCTCATCAGAATGTAATAAACTGTTCATCCATGGATTGGAAACTCCTTAGAGATGTTTTGAGTCTAGTCCAATCAGCTGCACGTGCATGCATTGCTCGGCAATCGCAGACGATAAACTTGTTTCACTGACTTCATCAGAAAAAGATTTGGACTCCAAACAAAAAGTGTACCGCGTACTTTGGTTAACGGAATTTAAATCAGTCACACATGTTCAGCGACGTGTTCGAATAGAATGGAATGAATGTTGTTACTGGTTTGCCTAATAGACTTACCATGACTCTTACAAAATGAATCACGCACACAATCAACAGTGTCTTCTATCGCGAAAACTTAAGGATACTTGCCAGTTTGAGATACCAAAGTCCCTGTCTCCTTTAAATTTCTTTCCCATTGGTGGATAGATTTTGATGTCGGATTATCGACATTGCATTTTGTTCGAACATATCGCTGTACACGCATGACTGATTTAAATTTCGTTAACCAAAGTACACACTACACCTTTTGCTGTGGCGTCCGCATCTTTACTAATGAAGTCAGTGTAACAAGTTTATCGTCAGCAATTACCGAATAATGCGAGAACGGACAGCCGATCGGACTAGCCCCAAAAATCTCGGAGGGGTTTCCAATCCACGGATGAACAGTTTATTACATTCTGATGTGTAGTTCCATAATAATTACTTTTGGATACTTAAGGCCCGGATAACCTTATTTAGACCTTCGCACACATATTGCACTGGGTGTTTATTAACGTGACACTATAAATGAACATGAGGGCTATTGACGACGGACCTGGTAATTTTGAACCACAATTAAACAAAGAAGGAAACACATGAACTGACACCCCTTCTTCAAACTACTACACCATACTAACGGGAGGACTTAAAGTCACAACAAATTTAACGTGCTATCAGCCTCTCTACACGATGGATTTTTAATAATACAAGAGCTCAGACTCATGACACACTGGCCATGAGTTTATGACCCTGACCACTAGGCTACTACGTCCGTAATGCATTGATTTTTTATTTCTGTTATGTATTTTAATTCTCTGTTGATTTTAATTATTGTTCTTTTTTTAATTTTTTTTCAGTTTTATTTAGCTCTATATTTTAAATTCTGGGGTAAAAAAATTGCAAAATTAATAATTAAAATAAGCTGGCTTTTTCCCATTTCTAAAAATAAAATTCAAGATTTTATGCCCAAAATAATTAAAGTTTTAACGCATTCATAATTTCGTAACCTCCGATAGATTTTCTTTAATAAATTTTCGTAAGTAAAAATGGGAATTGTTAAATAAAACAAAGAACAAAAAAAAAAATTGTCTTTACTTCTTGTTTCGTAAATATACTTTAAAGTCATCACAATTTTTTACTTTAAAAAAACACTCCTGATATCTTCCAAGACAATATCTTCTATTAGCTTTCTAAACATGGTGTCCGTATTCAAAAGACACGGCGGAAAGTAGCAGCGATTGAAAAAGTGGCTAGATAGAGACATGAAGTGGCCGTTTACAAAAAGCTCTATTCGATAGACATTTTTCAGATACCTCTTTTGTAACAGCCTTAACTCATAACGTTCTAAAAGAAAAAAAAAACCAAAATGAAAGAAAAGGGAATAGTCATTACCCTTACTCAGCATACTCCATCTAAAAGATGTCATCTTACGATCACTTAATAAAGTTAAAATCTGCGTCATTTTTTCCTTTCCTCATCGAAGCCCTTCTGCGCAGTTTTTTCCTCCTATTCTTTGTTTCCTCATAAATAAACGATTTTGAGCCTCATTGCTTTTGTATTATAGCGCTTAAAGAAACAATTCCGGTACATCATGGTGCAAATGGAAAAATAAATGATTTGACATGCTTGATAAGGCGCGGATAAAAATTTATTAAGCGTACAATGCGACAAATTGACGCGGGTTATCTCAAGAACGCTGCTATAGTTTTTTCGCCGTTTTTGTGCATTTTTTTTTATCTTCTCACTCCTGCTGCTTTTATGCTATTTTAAGTTTTCGCAGTATTACGTCGCGAGCTTAAAGAATATTGTAAAAGAAAGTGAATTATCGCAGAATTTCAGCAATAACGATTTTTGAACAGGCGTGTCGCGGAATACCTATCTTGTTTCTTATTGAAATGGAAGCGAATTATTCTTTAACGTTTCGGCAAATGGAGGAAAGGCAATCGATTGCTAATCTTTCAGAACTTTTTCAGTTAGGCTTTCTGTTTTACGCACTGACAAAACTAGATATGGTGGATGATCGACATGTAGTTCCGTAGAAAGAAATTGGAGGCTTAGTTGCTAAGATAAATTTATATAATCAGCTCAAGAAGAGACAATGCCACAAATATTTGATTCCTTTCTTAATAAGTTTTTTTATGTAGTGAAACTTTTTTGCCTTTGTATATCTTAAATAAATCGTAAAATAAAGTAGTCATAATTTTAAGAAATCTTATGGACGAATGAACTTGACAGGTTTTATTTAAAATCACACGCACTGAAATCTTTCATCAAAATTTAGGGTTATTTTTTTAAAAAAATCCATACCTAAAAAATAACAGAAACTTTTTTAAAGTTTTAATCGCCTTAAAGCAATATATAAACTATAGTTTTAAAGGTACTTACATATTATACCATCGATCAATTTTTTAAATCAAAATACGTCGCCAAATGTTGTGATACTCAGCCAATAGTAGAAAACCATTCCCGCGCATATTCCAAAACAATAATAACAGCATTTGATGACGTCTTTTGAATTGGCGACATTTTTTTATTTGGCGAAATGGGTTGACGGTGTAATACTAAAGTACCATTTTAAGTTATGGTCAATTGAAGAAAGCAATATTTGAGCAGTGGTACCTCACTTACCTAACTTCCACTCCACAGTGGACTTACAGGTTCAGTTTCATTTCTAGTGTAGCATATCTCATTATTTTACATGACGATCTTTTGGTAAAATCTGAACTCAAACACGCGCCATTTCTTCAACAAGAGCAAAAAAATCCTCCTAGAAGTTGCCTTAAATCCTAAGCAAATTAAATGAAATACAAAATAGTTGAGGCCACTTTTTTCCGACGCAAATAAAATGAAAAGTACAGTTCGAAAGAAACCCCAAAAAATTCTAAGAATGTAACTTACTTTCAAAAGCATTTAGTCTGTATCCAGTTGAGACCATTGGATGTTCTGAAATAAAACTAAAAAAAAATCAACTCGAGATGTATATGGAGCACCATTCTTTCTTTGCTATATTTTCGGTAATCAAATAGCCGAGAGCAAAGAAAAATGTAGATTTAAACAAATACAAAGTCTTCCTATAGATGTTTTAGAAATCTTAAACAAATATAAGAACGAATTCGAAGTTATTGCATTCAGTTAGATTCCACAGAAAGAAAGATTTTTTGAACTAAATATAAGTAATACTTTTCCAGACATAAGTACTTTTCAAAAAGATATTGTAGCGTTCAACGAGACAGTTTGCTATACAATTGAAGAATACTATTAAGTTTTTAAAGTGAAAATATACATAAAAGAGAAAATATGCGTCCAATCATTAAAATAAGAATAGATTACATATACATTAGTATATATCCCAATTATTATATTTGTTTAATGTTTTAATGTTTACTTTTTTATTTATTTTTAAGAGAACTGTTTCAGAAATTAGGTTTCAGATGCATTAATATGTATTATGTCGATATTAAAATCTATTTATAAGTCCTAGAATATTTCTTCATTATAAATATCCATTTAAATTCCAGGTATAATTTACTTACACATAGGTTAATGTACAGGAAAAATTAAGGAAACCTTTTTTTGGGTTGAATCGTTGGGAAGATGGAGCAATGTCGAAAAACGATTGTAGAGTTCGGAATCACTGGCAACAACGTTCCGAGAGTTCGGATAGCATTTTAACCCTTTATCTACCGACGGCACTTATAAGTATCACTCACTTTCAAGTTACATAAAATAACCATTTTTACGAATATTCTGACGATATTTAGCAGGAACACACCTTTAATTCCACTCTTCCAGGATGCATGGCAGCACAGGTTCTATGATATGTACAGTAGAACCTGTTTTTGTGCGGTCCTTTTTTATGCGATTTTATTTTTGTGCGACTGCAAAAAAAAAAAAATTCTGCAGTATTTCGACGAATTGGCTTGTTGTATGTAAGAATTCATGAAATTTTCGAATTTTTTTTTTTTGTGCGTTTATTTTTATGCGGTTTTTATCAATCGCACAAAAACAGGTTCAGCTGTACAATATTTTGGCGGGGAAGCCGCGAATAGTTTTAAAACTAAAATTGCGTTTTCAGCTGACACTTTGATCGGATTACGAAAATTGCAGTTTTTGTTCCGAAAAAGTATTTAATGTCAAAAAGGTAAGTGCCTCAATTTTTTTAAATTTTTTTAATTTATTTATTTATTTATTTATTGTATGTTAGTTACGATCTTAGAAAAAACGATTTCACTATTTATTTTAAGTGAACAATGTATATAATTAATTTTACAGTTGAATAACTTTGTGATATTTATAAGTACCGACAGCCACTGGGTGTTAGTGCAAGAACTAACACCCAGTTGTTGTTGTTGTTTTTTTCATCCTTCTTAGCTTATTGTTGTTTTTTGTTGCGTTGTAGCGTCATCACTATAGTGCAATAGAATTATGCCTTTTTTAGCATTTCTTTTTGCTTAACTTATTTATTGCGCTTTTTTATTCTTTTATTTTAGCATTTTCAAAAAATTTTGAACTTTGAATCTGTGTATATTTTTTACGACACAATTAAATGAAATATCTATAA
Organism: Trichonephila inaurata madagascariensis; assembly: GCA_019973955.1. Taxonomy (NCBI): domain Eukaryota; kingdom Metazoa; phylum Arthropoda; class Arachnida; order Araneae; family Nephilidae; genus Trichonephila; species Trichonephila inaurata. Next base: position 244,908 of record BMAV01008784.1, on the reverse strand, counting down.
TTTATTCAAAAATTAGCAACACTTTAATTTTCTTATCTGTAAATTAGTTGAACAATAATATATGTAGGAGGTTTCCAAGAAGCTATTATTATTTTTTTTTCCTTTTCTTAGAGTGTCTAGAAAAAAAGAATCCGTCTTCAAGAGGCTTTGGATTTATTACAAAACGTACCATTTGAAAGCAGTGATACACTAACCAATTATTCTTCAGATGAAGACGTCCCAGCAAATTATCTGCTAGAGTTTGCGTTCAATTCTTAAGATGGTGATCAAGAGATTGAACAAGACTCAAGACGCAGTAGTTCATGTTCAGAAAATACAGTATTTCCTACCCTAGGATGCAGTGCTTTAAAAAATATTCGTTCGAAACTTCACTCAAAATGCACAACGTGTAATGAATTTTTGTATATTCATGGAAAGATCAACTGTTTCTTTTAATATCATCAAATTAATTTTAAGTGTAAAACCTGTTTTTATGTGTAAAAAGTAAATAAATTTTAAAAATGCTATAATTTTCAAAAATAAATCTTTTGTGCTGTAAAATACTAGTGTTCTATGGATATTTATAGCATTTTTAACAGTTAAAAGCTATTCAGTCTTTTTGTATTATGAGAGTATTTTAGACCTTTGTGTACTGACGCTACGTTAAATTATAAATTTAATTAATTAGCTCTAATGGATTAGATTTCCCAAAGTTGAGAATTTTATTTATGTATATCCTTTCATTTTCAATGTAGTGATTCAAAAAGAAATATTGTATGAAATTGTATGAAAATTGTTTGAAAAAAATTGAAGCAAATCATAATCCAGTAGTTTAAGTGTTAAACTGTAAGAACATTTAAATAAAGACTTAATAGTGGTAGTTTATGAGCAACCACAGTGGGGGACGACTAGTATATTAACGGGCGAGAAAAAAACAGACAGCGGATAACAAAATAAATCGTAAGACGCATGCAACAAACTATTGAATGAACGATATCGTATTTACCATATCCAGGAGGAGGATGAAAGATAGGGACCCATTTTGCATGACGATGTATTCCATCCACACCTGCTCATCTGCATTCTGGAAAAACAAGAACTGGATGAGTCAACAATGGAGTCGATTATACGTCACCGATTAGAACAGATTTAGTCTTGATGAGTGATTCTGAAAGCGAACACATTTAAAGAGAGCAGAGAACACTCAATAATCCTCCAACATCATTAAAAGAGACTGATTTGATGTTATCAAAATACTCGTTTGGGTGCTTGGCTCTCGTACTAACTTTCGCATCTTCCAAGAATGTTCAGTCACCGGTACCCACTATTGTATCGAGCAATATGAATTTCTTTTGCCTCATATGCATTTTCAGAGATGCTAAAATTTCTCATTCCTTTTCATAAATGACAACGCTATCTCATCGTATAGTAGCTGTCGAAGGGGAGAGTGAAGATATGCGTAGATTGACAACCGATTCTCCGAATTTAAATCTAATCGAACATGTGTGGGGTTTGGTAGCACGTTACCAGCCGCCGGAGTTGCGATTGGCGTTACAAGAGAAAGGGACCTCAATGCTCAAATCTCGTTGACAACCTTGTTTTCAACGAGGGCAGGCAATTTAAATTCTTCAAAGCAATCAAGAGTGATAATATTTCCCAATAATAATTATATATTTTCATGCCATCCAATTATCACATGTACTTTTTGGTTTCCTGTCTATAATTTTAATCTAAATTAATATTTCGATGAAGTTTATTTTTATCTGCTTGATTTCCTTTATGGAATGTGTTATTTACTTTTACCATGTTCTTAAGCACTGGGAATCTTATGGAATTATTTGTTTTGATTTTGAGACACTTACTTGACATTACATTAAAAAACCATTTCGTCCTTAACTTTTACACACCCGTGCAGCATGTATGTACATTAAAAAGCTTTTTCTAAAATCACAAATTTAACCCTTTATCTACCGACGGTACTTATAAGTACCACTCACTTTAAAATTACATAGAATAACTATTTTTACGAATACTCAGGCAATACTTAGCAGGAATATTCTTTTAAATCCCCTCTTCCAAGATATATGGCAGCACTGGTTCTATGAAGAGTATTTTAGCGGGAAAAGCGAATAGTTTTATAGCAGAAATTGCGTTTTCACTGCATTGCGAAGATTGTCATTTTTGTTCCGAAAAAATAGTTAATGTCGAAACTTAAGTGTCTTATTGTTTTTGTATGTAAATGAAGACCTTAGAAAACGATTTGACTATTTATTTTAAGTGAACAGTGTATATAATTACTTTTACAGTTGATTATCTTTAATTAATGAATTAGCTCTAATGAGTTTAATTTCGCAAATTTGAGTATTTTTTTGTGTATATCCCTTAATTTTCAATGTAGTGATTCAAAAAAAAATATTGCATGAAAAAAACTGCAGTAAATCATGATGCGGTAGATAAAGGGTTAAATCATGGAGCTGTGGGGAAATTTACAAATTATAAACTCACAAATTATAAATGTATAAATTAAGCCCACCACAAACACACACACACAAGTGTATACTTTCAGATATATATTTGTTACACATGTATCTAAAATATATAAACAAAATTTTGAACACAGTTTTTGAAATTCCGATTTTAGAACTCTCATCTTCATTAAAATTTGCTTAAAAGGAAAATTTCTCTGATAGATAAAAATCTTTTTAAGAGTGTGCAGATTTACTTGCACTTTTACTCCAAATCTTGATTGTTCAAGTGTAACCTTGAAGCTTAATGTTTGATGCAGTAAGTAATAATTTTCCCCATTTTCTCCAAGAATATATTGTTTAATATTCTAAATTGTGCGTAACAGTAGCTTACACTTATTAGAAGCAATCATCTCAGTTGCACGACCAACTCAAGTTACTGATCTATGTTTGTACTATTAAATGCGTCAGGATTGTTTAAGAAAAGGGAGAAGAAACTTTCAGTGTTCATCTTCAAGTTACCGGTGGTTTTAAAATATTGCTTCTGGATAAATTAAGCATTGCCTATACTGAATTTTTTTACTATTGATCCTTAGAATTTTCTCTATTGGATTTATTAAGATCACCAGCATCAAAAACATACTTGTAGGTTACATACTTGTAGGTATTATTTATCTTATTTTAAATTAATTTTTCTAAGCTATCGCGCGTTTACATTTAAATATACTAAATTAATAAAAAAATAATTATTAAAAAAAAAACATTTTCCAAATTATTCAATACACCGTATTTATTCGAATTTAAACAGCCATCGATTCTAAGCCGCATCCTAAACTCTCAACAAGTTTTTGTGAAAAAATAAAAAATAGTCTAAAATATTTTTTGTATCGATATCTGATATTATAAAAATTTAAAAAAAAAAATTAAAACGAGAACTAATAAGATGAGAGTGACGAATTTATTTTACCAGTATTAAAAACTTTTAAATACATAACCTGTCATTGCTGTGACTGTCAGCCTCATGTTTAATTTCCCCGATCCAACGATTTTTTCCGCCTTCGATTTTAAACCGCACCCGATTTTCAGTAGCATTAACATTGGAAAAAAAAGTGCGGCTTGAATTCCAATAAATACGGCATTTCCTCTCCTATCTTCTACTTTTTAAATATCAAAGTTTGAAGAGTTCAACCAACTCTTGATGATTTTGTAATCTTTTTTTTTTAAATAATAAAAAATCCTATGTGATAAAACCATTATCAATAGTATTTGATTTTTCCAACCGACAATGTAATTTTTCATGACTGTGCTTACTGTAAGGAAAAAATACTAATTATAAGGGCAGAGTTTTTTTTTTATTATTATTATTTTTTATTAAGAAACATTTTATTCCGCCAGTAAAGGTATTAATGATCTATTAAAAGTAATCACTAAACGAAAGACAACCATAATATTTTTAGATAACTTATTCAGATCCAGTATTCTTTTTAAGAAAAACGTCATGTTTAAAATAATGCAGAATATAATTAGAAATATGTATGCGATAAAAAAAAAGAAAGAGAAAGAAATCAATAAAACTGCAATGTATCACTAGTCTGATAAGGATAAATGCATATAGTGAAAATCGTTTAATACGAACCTGAGGGTATAATGGTCGAGTCGTGACGTCCATTAGTGTGGGGGAAGGAAGATTAGCCATATTCAAAAAATAAATAAATAAATAAATAAATAAATAACTTCTATTTATTTACTCTGTTATGAACAACAGCACAAATTCCATTAACCAAGTTAAAAGATGCACCAACTACTAAATATGGAAAGCAATATATATATAGCGAGATAGACGAGGTACGAGAAGTCTTAATCAATCGGATCACTTACGTTCAGGCAATACACCTTCCAATTTCAAGCGACCTAATCCAATTTAACCTACAGTTGACCAAATCGTCAACTTAAATATTACACAAATAAGCTACCAAGTATTCACACCCCACTTCCCGTTTAATCAATCACTGCTATCCATTAGCAGTCTAACCTCTCAGTGACCTTCTACCTTGAAGGTTTAATCTTTATATACAAGTCTTAATTTACATTCTCACATCTTCTTCTCCGGGGGAAGGTTTATAGTTAAATAATCTTTAAGGACCCAATATTCCCCAAGAGGCTTATAAGTTGAAAGAACGTGGATAGACCCGTCACAAGAGGACTGAAATATTTTTTCGTATTCAAGGATATTGCAAAAAAAACATATATTCAACAAAATTAAGTCAGAGTGCATTTTATTTACATAGATATGTATATATGCATGTATTTAATAAAAATCAATGAAGCTAAGACATTCACAATGAAATTTAATACAATATTTAGCAATACCAAAATCTTTACAGATTTCCGTTTTCGTCTTCTGTTTTTGATCAACAGCCTTAAGAAGCTCCATATTCATTTTAAGCGAAATAACAGTTTTTCCTTGAAATCTTTGCTATTGTGCTCGTAAAAAAAAATACGTTTAAAACAGAAAAAAAACCACGAACCAATCACGCTGATTTTTACTCACACTGTGATGTACTCGCCATCGAATTCCAAAGCCAACTGATGAGAAATGAGATGTTTTTGTGTGGCGTTTGTAGGGGTGGAAGGTGGAAGTAGTTTCGGTAAACAAAATTTGGCTCGTTCCACAGGCTATATATTCCGAGGGTATTTCAAAGCCAAGTTAGTCTCCTTTCTACGAAACATGTGAAATCACCTCAATTTAATCCCATGCCCCTCGCCTGCATGGCTAGTGTTTTCTGTATGTTGTTCATTCCCAGAAAGGGAAATCTTTTCATGTTAAGAGATTTTTGTTTCGTGTTAAGAGGGAAAAATGCATGAAAATACATAGTAGTTTGTCGGGACCGTTGTATTATTTCGTGTCAATCTATATTTTTCGCCTTAAGCGTATTCACGCTAAACGTATCTCACTGTATTCGCATATAAAAGCAAATAATGCTAAACAACGAGGACATCAAAACCAATGTATGCCATTCTATGTCAAACCTATTTTAATTACTTGGAGCGAATTGATACTTTTTCTGTTAGAGTTTAAAAAAAGATAAATCATACACATGAGATTCGACTATGAGGTTTCATTTGATAATGACGTGTAGTAAATATAAATCATCATGTAAAATTTATCAATTGGTTAAGCTTTAATATTGAAAGCTTTTATGAAGGACATTTAATTGAACACGAAAATATGATATCATCTTTAATGTAGCTCTATGAGGAAATTTAAAGCCTGGGAATGTTCCATTAAACGTAAAGCTTAGAATAGTTCATAATTTATGTAGGATATTCCATTTGTAAGAAGTTAGATCATATCACATT
>BMAV01008784.1:212963-224381 GCA_019973955.1 Trichonephila inaurata madagascariensis | reverse complement strand
TTATATAAGCAAAATATTATTATTTTAGAAGCATTTTTTTATAAAAGGAGAACATTTCGAAAAAAGGTTATTCTAAGTTAATTTTTTGCCAAAATATTGTATTTAAATAAAAAAAATTTGTCAAAATGTCCTTGAAAGAATTTTTTATACATGTATTCTAATCTAAGTGACACTAAATATCATGAAAATTATCCATTTATGCGCTTTTTAAAAATCCCGGTTCCGAACGTAGTTGGATACCTTAAAAATTGTCAACTTGAATGCCTTTTACTGCAACTGTGATACAGCAAATATCTCGCTTTAGAATTTAATACCGTAAAGATAAACATTTATCATGATGGTTCATGCTTGTATTTTCTCAATTACAAAACCATAATTTTTTTTAAAAATTTTGACAAATTTACAGAATATTTATGACTTTTAAGCATATTATTTGGTATCGAGATTTCGAAGCAGTAAAGCACTACATAATAATCAGGCTGTGGAGAAGGTCGAATTCGGTCTCTCAATTTTAAAAATGAAAGATGACATTATTCTCTGACAGGTATTTGTATAATTCGTTTGTAGGGATTTTAGTCCAAAAGAATAAACATTAGCAGTGTATATAAAATCCAGAATTATGAGTCGTTTCATTTCCTTTGTGTTTTATATATATTTTCAAAACAAAAAAAATTATTTTTATACACAAGTAAGTTCAATTTTTTTTTCAAATTACTTTACATTTTGTCTGTTTATTCTAGATAGATATTGTTACTGCATAAACAAATAATTATTAGAACTTTTTAAGTAGAAATACTGTGCGTAAACCTGCATTTTTTATACTTATTAGCTTCAGAATTAGAAATAAGTAAACACAACATAAACTATTTTTTTTTACTAAATATGATTCATTTTTATGAGGAAAAGTGTTGCTGACTTTTTCAGATCTGTTTGGCAAAGCTACATTCATTACAAAGGCTGCCTGTGATAGTAGTAACAAAAAAGTGATAATGATGATGAGGTGATGATGATGACGAGTCGTTTATGTAAGCGTCTTTTTTCATCAACTAAAATGGTATCATCATATGCGTTTTTCCGTTCATATGTAGCAGAAAATTCAGAAAACTTGTTTTATCTTATATTTAACTAACAAGATATGATACAGGAATGAGAAAGATATAATTCTTTTAATTTCAGTTAATTAATTTGTTTCATTTTTCTAATATGATTAATACTACTTGCTATATCTTCTAGTACAATTGTATTGTATCACTATGTAAAAATTACTTTTTTGACAGCATTATCCTTTTTGGATTAAATTTCTCCTTTAACTATCTTTTCAAGCATAGTTTCACTATAGGAAAAACTGTCATAGTTAAAAATAAATAAATCTTTTCATCTTGAAGCCAATAGATGCCTTTATCGAATAACTATAAATGTTATCACTTAAAAGTTTCTTTAACTAAATTCATACTGAAAAGATGCACTTTATCATGTTTTAAATTTAATTATAATAGCTGAAAGCAGCTTTTCAATATATTTGAATGCACCGTTATCATAGATCTTTTAGAAAAGTTCGATGATTCTCTTCGATATTATATTATCAAAATTGCATTTCTTTATTGAGAACAAAAATAATCAGATTTTTTTTTTAATCAGAGTCATAGCTGGGTGGCGTGGTTGGTTTGTCCTCCGCCTTCTGCACCTGAGGTTGAGGGTTCGACCCGGCCCAAGACGGTGGATTTTCATGATGCAGAAAATTGACAGTGGCTATGTCGTATGATTATACGGCATGTAAAAGATCCCTAGAGTGTCTGTTTGGCTTTGATTCTCTTGTAAAAATTAAATCCTAGTACAGGTTTGCATCATCAGAGCTCAGATGCCTCCCTCTGGGAAGGAAACTGTGCGTCAAAATTACTTTCAACGATTGGTTTCAGCCTTTATATTGTGCAGCACTAAAAAGAAATACCAGCTTCCACAGGGAATGTACTAGATCTGAAATGGTAAAACACCAATTCACAGTCCATTAGAAATAAAAAAGAATGCTTTTTAAATCAAAAGTAAAACATTCAAAAATGCATAATTAAAACTGACTGTTCATATTTTTTCTTTAACACTAGAAAGATTTAAACTTAGTATATACCTATATTGCCCAAAAGTAGTTAAAATGACTGCATTGTGAAAGAATGATAAATGTGCAAAGAAATTTGTTTAAAATTAACTTTTAATATTTTTTATATTATTTACAGTCATATAACAAATTATTAGTAAATATTAACAATAAAAAAAATTTACTTCACTTGGAAAAAGAATATGTTCTGAAAAATTCTAAGAAATTGTGCATTATATATGTAATTGATTTTCTAATTTAAATTAAAAAGAAGTCAAATTGACTTCCTTCAGAAATTTAGTGTTAAGTATAGAAAATCATTTTTTCTCCTTCATAATTCAGAGGCACGTGATAACATGTTAAATGGTATTTCTATTTTAAAGCAGTTGAGATTCCTGCATATGTAAAAAAAAGTTTACTTTATTTAAAAGAGTTGGAAGGATAATTATAATTATTTTATCTCCCTAATGTGTTAAATTAAGAAATCCATGGATGTAATGGCTGGATATAATTAAAATTTATTCGATACGAACTTTTTATACCTCAAAATTTTGAGTTAATGAGTTGAATGTTTAGAACAGAACTAAAATAAATTTCTAGGGGTTTAGAATATCAAAAATTATATTTCTGACAGTACTAAAACAATTTAAAAACTTTAAAGGCTTTGAGTTTTAAAAGTTTTTATTGAACACATTGGCGTGAAAAAAATAGATAGATAAGGCAAACGAAATGAATATAGGTAAGAAGATGTGTGTAATTTTACGTATATAGCAAGAACTTGATTATTTTTCATAGGAAGTGAATACTAAATCAGAAAAGTAAATTATATCATTTGATTCATTATAAAAAAAATTTACACAATAAATGTGTTTATTACATAATTTTGTCAAGAAATTTTTATTCTCATTCAGATAAAAAAGTAGGAATAACACAATAAACTTTTTTTTATTTCTTTAATCAATATTTATTCTTCATGTAATATATTTTCGGGTTAAAAAAAATTATATCACAAATTCCTGATTCACAAAAACATTCATTTAAGTGAGTTTTTTTGGTGAATAAGTGTGTGCATGTGTATGTTACCTGCGTGTTAATTTGTGTAATGTATTAGGTGTGTGTTTGCTGGTGTGTTACATTAATAATTCTCATACTTCTTTTTTTTCTGTATTAAATAAAATTACAATGTAGTTTTCTTATTGTCGAGTTTTAATGATATTCTAATCATTACTGCCAAAAAATTACCAATATCTTCATTTTAATTAAAAATAAGTAAAATTAAATATTACGAAACAAGAAAGGAATATATTTCATTTGGAATATAAAAATTTTAACAAGATTCAAATAATAAGGCAGTTTTCAGTAACTTGTAACAATAGGAAAACTTAAAAGTCAAATCTAAGCCCACACACACACACATATATATATATATATAGTCGAACCTCTGTATTGTGAATTTTTCTTGGTACCAAGAACATTTCACGATTTTCTTCGTCAAACAACCTCCCAATAGCGAAGAACATTTTCTATATAACGTATTTCTTCTCTTGAGACTCAATTTTTTCTCTCTCTATTTTTGGAATATTTCTGGACATTTCAAGTTACTCTCTCTTTTAACACATTTTATGGTGGTCATAAGTCTTGAACTGGTTTTATTAGGCGCCTAACTCGCCGAGAGCAATAAAATTCTGGGCATTTCATTAAAGAAGTGCAACCTTTAACTCCCATTGTCCAGTTCACTAGAAACATCTTCGACAAATAAATAACGTTATAAAATAATGTATGTTTAAAATTACACTTGTAGACTTCAAATTAGAAAATTCCTTCAAATTCAAAAATTTTAATGTAAAATTTTTTTCCTAATGTTGAAAATACAGTCATACCTCGACATTCTTTTTTCTAATTTTGCTTGCAGCTTTTTTTTTTTTTTGGTTGGGATATAAATAAATAGATATTAATTTGCAGAAAGGTGTGATTAATAACTTTTTTTAATATATAACGTTTATGAATTTAAAATTTGTTTTATGTGGTTTATAAAGTAAATTGGAACGTATAATGAATATAATGAATTTTCCATATAACGAACTTTTTTCGGGATTTAGCGACTTCGTTAAATAGAGGTCTGATTGTATATATATATAGAGAGAGAGAGAGAAAGAGAGAAAATCTGTGATGTTACGTAAAATTATTTATGAACACAGTGAATACGTAAAGTAAAAAAATATATAAAAGAATTAATATTGTAAAAAAAAAATATATTATAAACATTTCATATTTCGTAAAATCAAGTTGAAGTCTAAAAATCAAAAGATAAACAAAGAAATGGGCTTCAGAGTTATTTTAAAATTCTACTTATTCATAATCTGGTAGATTACGGTAATTTTTAAAATTTTTCTTAAGAATAGAGCTTAAAGTAATCTATCAGTAAGTGAATTTTTTTTAAAGCAAAAGCTCATCAAAAGCTTTTAGAGAAATTATATGTAAAAACAATTTTTTTGACATCAATTGCAAATTGTTACATATTTCACTTAGCAGACTTCTTATAAAACACATTCTTGTTCAAAAAGGCAGCAAAAAACATTTCCTTGTCTCATAATTAATAGCTGTTTCCAAATTTATACACCCCTTTTTCCCCTACTACTCCAGCTAACCTTTTACATGCAATCCAATACTCCGATCCCTTCATCAACTGCCCTCTGGAGCAATATATCCTCAGTCCCCTTTTCAATACCCCGAATCTAAAACGCTTTGCCCCCCCCCCTCCAGAGAGAGGGGGGAGACCCCGATGAAGGATCACCCCTCGGATTGCTCACCATCCATTCCCAAGGACAGGGTCATCCGACTGCGAGCTAATGATGCTCCTCAGGGGAGGGGCTTTCAAATGGCCGCCATTAGTCCAGCTTTAAAGAGAATCATAAACGCGTTTTGAGTTATTATTGACTCCGTGGTCATTGATTATGATTACGGACGCTCAAAAGGTTCGGCTGCGATTAATATACGGAAGCCCAACTATTAGCCGACGACTTTGTGGTAGGGAATAAAGGATACTCGTCGCATTGGTTATTGGTTCGAGAGACTTCCTGGTTGAGTGAAGATGCTACATCATTGAAAGGGTTAGCAGAAGTCAATAAAAGTGTAAACATTTTCCTTCGTTTTGTTTAATTGAGTGAGCAATTTTTTTAATTAATAAGGCATAAATTAATAAAAAAAACTTTTTATGCGAAAATAATATACTCGGTCAACTTGGAATAGATAAATGAAATTGTACTAATTATGAGTTAAATGTAACAAAACTTGCATATCTAAATAGTTTGTATATCCATTTGCATTTGCTATATGATAAACGGTTTCAAAAGAATACAAAAAACAACTATTAGAGGCCCTCTATAACAACTCAGTACTTTTTTTACTTTAACTCGGTTAAACTTGCTCATCGTTTACTGATACTTCAGTTTGTGTTGTTGCTACTAATGCCCCCTGATCGGCAAAGGCCAGGTCGAGGTCCATAAAATTCATCATGGCAAAGGGCTAAATGACGCCTGTCATTAGCAGTAGCTTTGAGCACCAGACAGGTGACAGTACGATTGGGCTCGATTCCGCCCCAATCAATTTAGATGGAGAACCCTCTGGTGGTGGTCAGAGGCTTTCCACCTCTCTTCCCCTTCCACCAACCACACGAGAGGACTTTCGGCTATTTAGAGTACCCCCATGCCGCGCAGGTACTATACATTTACAAACATCCATTTCTTTTCCGGGATTCAAACCCAGTTCCTACGGCACAGCAGTCAGCGTCGCTAACAACTATACTTCAGTTTAGAAAGGGAATCTTAAAGTGCTTGACAACTTATGTAATTCTTTTTTTTAATGGACAAATGTGTGGACGATGTTATTGTTTTTTGTAAGCCGTTTATATTAATTTATTGCAAATTAAAGGGTAATTTTATGGTAAATTTTGTATAATTATATATATATATATTGGTTTAATCAACAAAAATTCCCTCACATGGCACCCAGTTAAATGGGTAAAAACAATTCGTCAAAAATTACGTCCCACATATAAATTAACAGCTAAAGAAAGTTTAATTCAAGTAAATACTAAAACTCAGTGACGCAACAGCCCATGAGGGAAAGGGCCTAATGTGCCCCTCCCAGTATACCTGACCATTTGGCTCTGAGGTGCATGAGCAGATATTCCGATCAGGTAGTCAGTTTGAAGCGAGACCCCCAGTGCTCGGTACTCATTGATAGATCCACTGCAGTAAGAATGAAAGGCGGAGTCGACCTTGTCCAGCCCGGGAATAGAACCCGGACCTGTGATGTGGAAGTGCGATACGCTACCACTCGGCCACTGGGCCTAATTTAAACAAATAATTTATAAAAATATTTAAAAAAATTTAGAGTAATCTGATATTAATGACTAGCATAATAGTAAGAATTATCTAAACGACTGCTGAAAGGAGCTATAAATATTTTTCAAAAAATTAAAAGAAACAGCCCAAAAATACGAATTAAAAATTATTTTACAATAAATTGTCAGTTTCGCAATAGATTAAAATTCTCATCTCGAGTTCGAGCATTCAATAAGAAAATTAAATTATGGAATAAATTCATATATAAATATATGAATTATATATTCATGATTTAATATATATGTTCTTAAAAACTCCTAAAAAATTGTTAAAATATCCCCAAATCCTAGCATTTCAAAAAAATGTTCAAGAAAAAAAATCCCGTAAAAATGGACCAAAAAATGGAAGAAAACTAAATATGAGAAACACATTATCCCATTGATAATCCTCTTTAAAATCAATTATACATAACTGGCTAATATCTATGAAGTATATACTAAAAGATTATATGTCGTCAAAACACACACAATTTTTTGAATAACTTTCAAGATTAAGATTAACTTTAAGCTTAAATAAAATAACTCAATGTTTTTGACTATTTAATCTGTCTAACTTTGAATTTGATCGAAACTTCATTATTCGGGAAAATGTTAATGGGTTTTTATTTGTAAGTTATCATTAATCCCGAATATCCGTCGTGTAGAGGGTTAATCACGTTAAATCTGTCAAGTATCTGAAGATAAATAATATTTTTTCGTTAGACACACAGATTTTAAACATCTAAGGAATCTAACTCCTTTTGTGAAAGATACCATGTAGATGAAAATGCACAATTATGTGAAGATTATAAAAACGTTTGTAAAATACCAAGTGTGATAGTAAACTAACTATTCATAATATATATCGTATTTATTCGAATCTAAGCCGCAACTCAAATTCTCAACACGTTTTTGAGAAAAACTAAAAGATAGTGTAAAATGGTTTATTGATATTCAACATTTACGAAATTAAAATGATAACGAATCAGTAGTGAATAATTATTGCATTTTATTAGTATTTCTAATTTTAAGTACACACGTGGACCTATAATTATTCTAACCGTCAATATTATGTTCAATTTCCTTCATCCAACTTATTTTCCCATTTTTGATTCTAAGCCGCACTCTATTTTTAGTAGAATTACCTTTGAAAAAAATTGCGGATTAGATTCGAATCAATACGGTATATTTCAGTCAAAAATAAGTGATTCCATACTAACATATATAAATTATGATGTAATTAATGAAACAGAAATAAATAAATACTTTCAACCTAATGCATTTAAATTGTATCTATCAGGCTAATATACATAGCAAAAAAAATTTTAATTTTGACATTTTACTTCTAACTATTTGGAAGATGCAACGTAAGTAATAAATCTTGACAAAAGTTTTCTACATATCCTATCTTTTGTTACGTTATGCATAACATTTAACTTGGAAATGAAGAAATTGTGATTTGTTAGCGTAGATTACAATTAGAATCAAATCGTTGTTTTTTTTTTCACAATATTTTATCTAAAACTACCTGGTGCAGAAAAGTGCTCTGTTCACTTCTAAATGATAAAAGGGGGAAACTACTAAAAAAATATTTTTTCCCTCATATTAGGTAAACAAATCATTAATTGCCAGACTAATAACGAAAATTTGCATAAAAATGTAATTTTAAATCCTCTTGATGAATTGATAATACTATTTTTTCTTTTTGACACCAGTTTATCGAACAACAAAACCTCATTTAAGATACCATAAAACAAATGCTGCTTTTGCCATCCCACAATCTAAAAGACTGTTCAATTAAATATAGATTTTTTTTTACCTCAGTGTGCTTTTATTTTTTTGTTACTTTACCACCACAAATCGTTATCCCTTCCATTTCAGAAGACTCTAAGAGCTTGTCACAAGAAGATTCCGACCGAAATTGGGGAAATCATCTCTCCCACATACTTCAGTGTATGCTCTTCAAACCTTCCTACATTTCGTTTCAGAAATGAATTGAACGCTATCTCCGAGTTTAGGGCGAAGTGAAAGCTTAGAAATTGGTATGAGGGGTGTGGAAGAGAAGCCTCCGGAGGGGATTAGTCCCCCCCCCCTCTTTTATCGCGTGTGCAAAGAAATGACTCTGTCATAATATTCGATGGGAGACACATTGAGAACACAGACGGTTAAGTTGCAAGGGGCCGTAGAAAAAGTGACGTAGAGTTTATTAGCTTTTCCTTCCCCTTTTCTAGAAAAGGGCTACTGATACTCCAAATATCTATCTCCAACTATCCACCCATGTATCAGTTCTCTATTGTCTTTATTTGTAAGCTTAATTTATCTATCCACAATCAAATATTTTCATTTTCTAAGCTTCTGGAGTACAACTTTTAATTATCAATTTAATAGTTTTCTTCTCTCTCTTTTTAGTTTTCTATTTATTTATCTGATTTAGTCAATTTGTACTCTTTCATCCATTCATTTTTTTCGTAACTTTTTCATCTGCCTTTTAAATACATTCTGCATTTTTAATACATTCATATTTCAATTGCTTTTCTTGTGTAACTTTAACCCTTTATCTACCGCATTATGATTAGCTGCAGTTTTTTTTTCATGCAATATATTTTTTTTGAATCACTACATTGAAAATTAAGGGATATACATAAGCAAAATACTCAACTTTGGAAAATTTAATCCGTTAGAGTTAATTAATAAATTAAATATATTCAACTGTAAAATTAATTATATACACTGTTTACTTAAAATAAATAGTCAAATCGCGTTTTCTAATGTCTTCATTAACATAAAAAAATAAGACACTTAAGTTTTGACATTAACTATTTTTTCGGGACAAAAATGATAATCTCCTTAGTCCGCTTAAAACGCAGTTTCTGCTATAAAACTATTCGCCTTCCCCACTAAAATACTCACCATAGAACCCGTGTTGCCATATATCTTGGAGAGAAGATGGGATTTTAAAAAATATTTCTGCTAAGTATCGTCAGAGTATTCGTAAAAATGGTTGGTAGATAAAGGTTAAACAATCATAAAAGTAGAAGTATATGAATTAACAGTTTTATTGTAGTGAATATAAATGTCTGCGATAACAACATACGAATGTAATATAAATGAGAAAAATATCATAAACTGAAAATCATTACTTAATAACTCCAACACTAAAAGATTATAAACAGATTTATTTCAATATCAAAATGGGACTTCATTCGAATACAGTTCTAGGATTTAAATAAAACTTTAAAACAATTGAGAGCATTAATGTGATTTTAATTGAGATAAGTATTTCAATTTTAAACTTTGTTTCAGTTATGCAATATTCACTGAAAAATAACTACTGAATTTCTATCTGAACAGCCTAATTTTCCCATGTTTTTAAATAGCTTATATTAAGTATCACATTTATATTAATAAAATTATACGCAAAAAAAGAGGAAAATTAAACTTCTATGTTCCTAATAAAATAATTAAAAAATTTAATCGGTTTTCAATAAATTATTATTCAGTATTAAGTAAATTAAACAAAAGAAAAATTCACATTATAAATTTAAAGTGAAAAAAAAAACATTAAATTAAAGGTTGAGAGATCGGTAACATATACATAATATTTTATTTTGTGTGTTCAATAGTAATGCATTTAAATAAATGGCTTAAATTAAATTTAATTACAGTATTTTCATCGGTTTTCTTTTCCAAAAGACAGAGGGACTACGCTAACTAATTAACAAAAAATATAAATTTAATACAATAATAAAATTAAAATAATATTTTTTTATAATACTACAAAAATACTTTGTTTTCAATTTTAGAAAAAATATATAATATATCAATTTACTTTTAATTATTGTTCAAATACTCCCGAGTCTTTTATTTATGAAACTGAATTCAATATTAGTAGTGCGTTAGTATTTAAAACTAAATTGCGAACTGTTTTTATGTTTTAATCATTTTTATGACTAACATTTCTTTAAAGTTCATAAAAAGTAGCTCCTTAAAACTTGTTCCTAAAATTAACTCTTCGTGGAGTTTTGAAAAGAAATGATTTTTTACTTCTTCGCGAAACAAAAACTCGTGCTCATAAATTTTTCATATAATACAGCATAACTCGTGAAAAATGCATGGACTATAATACAATTTCAATTGATTCTACCTTTAAAAATAATTTAATTTTGTGATTTCAATACAAATAAACACAATAAAATAATTTTATTAAACAACTTTCACTCAACTAATTTAAAACCTCTTTAACACTAATCCTTCACATAACAATCATAGAAAATCATGCGCATTTAGAATTTTTAAAAATATTTATAAATTGAATGACTTACATTAAAAAATATTAAATCTCACCGCAAAGCTAGTATAAATATACAAACGAATAATGAAAATTAAATGCAAAAAATATACAAACATCTTTAATTATTGATAGGCCTGATTAGGAAACGCAATCAAGTGCTTCAAATCGAACAAAATACCATCATGGGAGGTATGTTCAACACGCTGATTCCAACAGTGTGAAAGAACAACTTTCTCTCTTTACCATGCTCTCGGTTTCCTTTTAAAGTTTTTTTAACTATTCAAAATATTTTAATAAAAAATAGAATATTAAATATAATTCATTTATATATCAACAGGAATGGACTAAAATTTTATTTATTATTATTTAGATAGTTAGAACATTGAGTTGGATGAGAGGGGTTCCAGCTCAGCCATCGTCCTCATATTTTGAGTGTTGTTCAAAATTACGAAATCAATTGCCAATAGCTCTTTGGGTCTGTGCGGTGCATTTGCATCGGATAGTTTTACTATTTTTGATGTATTTGTTAGAATGCTAGAATAATGTTTATTCTTTCTTCCTTCTCTTATACTCTTTATGCTTTATTATTTATTTATTTATTATTTACTTATTATTATTATTATTATTATTATTATTATTATTATTATTATTATT
>BMAV01008784.1:162415-192980 GCA_019973955.1 Trichonephila inaurata madagascariensis | reverse complement strand
TAAAGTTTGATTGGGGACTTAAACACTGGAGATCTCGCTTCAGACGGACCACCTGATCGGGACATCTGCTCATGCTTCTTAACGTCCAATGGTCAAGTATACTGCGATGGGCACATTAGGCCCTTTCCCTCATGGGCTGTTGCGTCACTGAGTTTGTTTTTGATTTGATTTGATTTTAAATTACATTTCATTTTGAGCCTCGGTCAAATGTTGAGGATAACCTCTCTGAGCTGTGACACACACTCTCCAATCTTCCACGCCACGTCAAGGGGCAGGAGTTGGCATTCCGCTCTCCAAACTTCCCCATAGTTCGAACGTGAAGACTTTGAGCCTCGACAGATTTAAAGTGCATCATCCCTTATACACGGGGAGTCTTCAGTGGCATAAGTTTCGAATGCGTGACTCGACAACGCTAGCCACGAGTTCACGACCATTTCTACTCGTAATTAGTTCAAAGTGAAAGAAAAATCGATAAATCAAATTTCTGACAATTCATATTATTTGTGTAATTATATTTCTATTAAATATTGTGATGACAAAATTTTTAGATTCCCTAAAAGCACAAGAAATGATTTTATTACGTAACGTGTCGAGTTTTTGCTGGTGCATTTTACAACAAAGATTCTAAGAAAAAACATTTGAAAAAAGAAAAGATGGTTCACATAGTAATTAATATATAAAAACATCGAAAAAAAATTGTTCAATACGTGAACAAAAATTACCGAGCATTGGATTAAAAAAGGCAACATAAATATCATATTTTTGTTGTATTTAAAATAACCAGTTAAAGAAAGAAAGAAAAAAAAATATTCTATTTGAAAAGTTGCCATTCACCTGGAAAAAAAAAAGAAATATTGAAATTCGCTTTTTGTTGCAAACAGCAGACGATCCTCTCCGGTAGCCAATAAAAAAGAAAGCAACTCTTTTTCAACGGTTATAAATACACTCGCTCACTTTAACTTCATTCTCGAGTCTGTTGGAAAAAAGAAAACAATGAATAAATTGTTTTATAGGGAAAACTCTCCCTTTCACGTGTACTATAAAGACACAAAATGGTTGAAAAACACAACCGTACCGTTGTTGTTACATGGTTTATATCAGTTGAGCGAAGTAATTTATTGTCAATTCGTTCTTTGCATCTTGACTCTATTGTTGAAATGGCGAAGATATTAAATGGAAATATGGAACGCTCTTACACCAGCGAACATTTACATATATCGAAAGAAAGAAGAGAAAGAGCTTAAAGCTGGGATTAGGTCTTTTTTGGAGAGTAAAATGCATAATAGTCTAAAAAGAGGGAAGTCGCTAAAGGCTCTTGGATAGAATATTTCGTAAATTTTAAAAAAGGATAACGGATAAAAACGTTTCGTACATTTAAAAATGAGAATATGTTTACAGAGATAAATCTTTAAGAACGTTTTCAAAATAAGGGCTTTATAATACAGAACACAATTTTATAATTTATTTTGTAAGCTGTATTTTATGTTTCAAACATACGAAGAGCTATTTTAATATAATATATTTTTAATTAATTTAATTTGTGCAAATTAAACAAATAAGTATATGTCAAAGTTCAGTGCTAAATTCATGTAAAAACAAATCCAATTACATAATTTTTAATAATTATGTAGAATTTTAGTTTAAATTAAGCAATTTTAGAGAAAACTTGTTTGCTGAGAAGAATGTCTGTAGAAGTTAGCAGAATAATTACCAGCTACATACGGAATATTTAACCGAGAATAGTAATTTAAATGAAGTTAATTTGGTAAATTAGAGTATTAAGAAGTTTTGTTATATTTTTTTAAGCTTTCTTACTTTTACATTGCCAGTCATCTTAGTGTCTGTTTACTTTGAAACAATTGAATGTTATATGCCACCAATTATAATAAAATATTAATAATCTGATAAGAAATTTAGTGTAAAAAGAGGAAGAGAAAGAAAGAAATAGAGCATTATTCTTTTTACAACAATCAGCGTCCATTTTCACTAAGTTTTATTTATCAATTAAAATTCATTAGTTTTATAGCTTGAGAGTTCCTTCCACTATGTAAAAATATATTATAATGATAAAATTTATATTTCATAATTGTAGTTATTTAATTACTGAAAGAAATTTTGCTTTTATGAGACCCTATGTATGTATTAAATTGGATTATTCTTGTTTTACTTCTTAGAAAGGCAGTAATCCAGTTAAGAAATAAATTTTTTGGTGTAATTATGTTACATTGAACGACGATATGAAAAGCATATACACGAAAGGTGTCTAAAAATATCGCACAAAAGTTACATTGAAATGTTATAATATTGAGTTAATCTAATAAATTCTGAGAAGTGGTTTATAAAATCATGTATAATATTTTTGAGAAATCGAAAATGAACAGAAGTGTATTGAAGAAAAGGCAAATATTTCTTCTATAAAATTTGGATTGATTTATAAAGTCTCATTTGATAATTCAGAAGACTGTATGTAATAGTAAAACTCGAAAAATTTTCCAATTCATGTTAATCTGAATTCTGAAGATTTCTAATAAAATTAATACTGTGTATGAGAAAAACTTATGAAAAAAAATAGTATATGTGTGAAAAAATATACTATATGTCAAGAAAATGACATATGAATGAAATGTTGAATAAATATATGTCAGCAAAAAAAAAAAAAAAAAAAATGCTTTCAGGTGTTTGAAAAAATTCTAAGTTTTGTAATTTAATTTTAAACATATTTTGCATTTTCCTTCTTGTCACAGTTTTGTACTAATGATTTCTTGCCGATTTGCTTTGAAATTAGAGAAAAATTATACAAAGTACGTTAATTTTTTTTAAAAAAATGGTGAAAATTTATCTTTTTTTTTTAATTCCTACTATTAGTTCACTCACTCCCTATATATATATAGATCTTGTTCAAATTCGTTGATAAAATACTTTCTATTTATTCATTTAAGTTCAAATACATTTTTTTAAACTTTGCAGTGGATGCCACTTGATATTAATGCAGTTTTTTCAAATGTTAATTCATTAATTAAATTAAAAAAGGAATAAATAGTAACAAACCAAAATAATATCCAACAGCCTATATAGAATGGAAAATCGTTCGTTGTATCCTGTAGAGCAATGGACTTCTAATCCAAAGGTCGTGGGTTCGAATCCCACCTGGGATGGCCTAATTTCTGCGAATGTGTTTTCTTTTTTACTATAATATTTTATTAGATTAATTAAATTTAATTAATGAACAATTAGGGACAAACAAACGAAAAAAATAGTCCAACACCATATATAGAAAGGAAAATGGAAAATTGCAAGGAAAATCGCTTTCCATTTTGTCCCTTAATATTGTAACTCTATCATATGTATATACATATTTATATTAATTGTAACTCTTTGATAAAAAGTAACTAAAATAAAATTTTTCTTTGTCAATCTTAGGAATGGATTAAATTTTTTATATATATATTACTTGTTTTCAATTAATTTTGTCAATATGAGACTTCCAAAGCTTCAAAATGTGTTAAAGAAATTACTTAAGTTTAACAAAGGCATGAACTCCTTAGCTAAGCAGAAAAGCTCAGTTAAAAAGCGAGGTGGAAGCACTCTTTATTGATATAGGAATATAATATTTTTAGTTTTCAGTTAATTCGCTATAATATGCACGCAAAATATAGCCCCTCCCACTGAGTCCACAATAATTTAATAATTATTCTTCTTTTAGTCTATCAAATGCTACTTCTCTTAACCAACAAAGGAGAATTACTTTTCAAAAATATTTGATCAAAATACAAATTTTTTAATTTTTTCAAAATTTGGCGTAATTTATCCTAGAGGGAAGATGTGTTTTTGGTGTCACGCAGGAAAGAATCAAATGTACACTCTCCCTTCGAGAATTTCCTGTGGCGGTCGTAGCCTCGTGGTTTCGATCGCGAGCTTGTGGCCAGTATGTCATGAATTCGATCCCAAGTGCCACTGCAAACTCGTTCGGGTAGAGGAGCTGATGCATGTTAAGTCTTTCATGCCTAAAAATTCTTCCTTTGCTTGAAAAAGTACCTACTCAGGTGTCGTCCTCATCACTTGTTCAAAAGTCCAAGATCAGTCACCAATAGCCCTCGTGTTGTGTTATATTAATAAACACTCACACGAGAGTCTCCTACTAATAAACCAAAATATACATGTAGGAAATAGTATTAAATTAGTTTCGAACAATTGAAATTTTTTAAATTATCAATACATTTCGAGATTGTAAGAAATGGCCACGCCAAACAAACCAAATCAAATCTTGAGGGTTTTCAATATCTAACGAAAGAATTCTTGAGCGATTATATCAGACGCCATATGACCCCTGAACGATCACTTTTATTTTAACCGTGAACGAGTGAGGCTCAACCCCCTTTTAACTGCTTCGTTTTCAAAAGCAAAACAGACCCCTTAGGCTTAGCATGTTTGGCAACTCCATCTCACAGGTGAACCCTACTCTCTATTCAAACTGTCTTTTATCCTTTTTAGTAAATAATTAAATGCTGTAAATAGCGTGATCCTTAATTTTCTTTATCTTAATAAATTAATTGCTTGCTTAACTTGGTAACAGTGTTTTCTTTCGTTCAAAAATTCACCATTACTCCTAGTCCCGTTCCACATATATATTAGTCTATATTTGCGATTATGTGTGTACATGCATGCAACCAAAAAATCCACTGTTTTATAGTTACGTTAGAACACGTATAATTTTTTAAGATATATATATATATATATTACTTACATAGTTATATCTCTAAAAGTATTTATATTAATATAAATTTTACTGTAAAATATGATTTTCAAGCACATGATTGAAATTTCATTTCAATAGATTCCATTAAATACGCATGGCAATTTTTAATCTGCACTGTATTATTTTCTATTTGGCATCCCCCTTGTAGATGAAAATTTTTAAATTATTATTAATTTAAAGTTACGGAGAGAAATGGATTAGATAAAAATTGCTTATTTGTCTTTTTTTAAAAAAAAAAAAAAGAATCAAACCATATTTTTTGATAATGCACTGTCAAAAAGTAATCCCAATCAAGGCTTATAACTTTTATTTCTAAGAAAATCGTTTTGTAAATTCTTATCAAATTAAATTTTTATTAAAAATATTTCTAGTTTAATTTAAAAAGAAGCTTTTTAAACAAAAATATGAACAGATATTCATTCACTTCAAATATTTACGAATAATCGTCTTTGTTGTTGATTATCGATTTTTATTCTTGTCCTCAGCTATTTGCAACTTGTAGGAATAAAGGTCGCCACAAGGATGTATTGTATTATAATAATAATAATGGTAATATGTAATAAATTAGAAAAAAATTTCATTAAATTATTGATCAAAGCAAAGCTCTGCAGGGTCAAACAAGCACATTGATAAGCAATTTTATTTTTATTCTCTGTGAATTTTCGTTTAATTCACTTATGCGTTTTATAATCAATCAAGATTGTTTTATTTGAGAGAGTGTGGCAATATATTAAAATCTGGGTATTAAAAGATATTAAATCTGGACCAATATACTAAAATCTGGACATAGCATCACCATTCTCTTCATATAAAAATCAAGGTACCTTATATGCGAAACTGATATCCTGCACGAATCTTCAAATTTCTGCAGGAAAAAAAAAATTCTTCAAAAACGTATCTAATTCTGAAAACATCTCATCTAATCTTTAGCTCTATATTTCAAAACAGCCTTTCAATAATTTATGAATTATACATAGTCATGAGCAAAACATTGCTTCATACAGTAAGACCCCGCTTAACGCGGAGTATACGTTCCATCAAAGTAGAGCCTAATACGAAACAGCGTTAAACGAGGTTACCTCATCTTGTAAATAATGGGTTAGGGGAAGATGGGTAGAAAATTAGCCTGGTATTTTACCATTAAATTTATTAATTATGTGTTTTATAACAATAAAACAAAATTGTATTTCCTTCAAATATAGAAACATAATAAATGAATATACATATAAAAATAAATAAAATTCTAAGTCAGCATGTTTACATTTCAGATCTTACAGTATCTTCTGTATTTCCGATTTTCTACCTTTTTTTTTTATCAAGAAGGCATCTAATGTAATTTACGTTTTCCTTTTGCGGTCTGTAAGAAGCTGTTGGTAAGTGGAAAGGCATCCATAACCATCCGTAATATTTGTCACTATAGCAATCGTTATATTATATAAATTTATACTGACAATAACGTTAACAAATGTTTGAAATGATTAAAATACATTCGTATAACACCGCTGGAAAGAAGAAACATAGATAAAACTGCTTCGGATATCGGGAAGCCTGCCGCTGTGTGTAATTTCGGGAAATCCCACAATTGAAATAAAAGAGCGTTAAACCGAAACAACGCTAAGCGAAACAGCGTTAAGCGGGTTCTTACAGTACTTCCTAAATATTATATTTCCATACACTTGTTACACATTCTTATCTTTGTAAAACCAGCTTCAAATGGAGCACATTTATCTATGGTTCCAACGTTAACTCATAGTCTCATTCAGAACTAATTGCTTCAAATTTCTCTCTAATAGAGTTATACAGAGAAAAATATTTCGATGTGTTTACAAATTATTAATAAATATGATCAATTTTTAAATGCTATTAAGATTTAGAAATATTTTTAAATACATAAATCACTTTTACATGTAAAATTAGAAATCCTTCATCATTACAATGTAGAAAAAAAATAAAATTATATTTTATGCATAAAATAGGGTGATTTGAATACAAATAAAATATAAAATATAAAAAAAAACCAGTGTGCTCCATCTTTGCTAGAGTAATTATAACGGGAAATAGCATTTATACCCCCTAACATCGTCTACTTAAAACCATGTTTAGAGTCCAAATTATTATTCAACATTACCTTGAGTATCAATAAATTCTTACAGCTAAAAATATATATTGAATGATTTTTTCTTAATCACAATGAAATAAATCTTCTCGAAAACTATTTTTTCAGACTTAATATATTTTCGTTCGTGTCTTTCATTCTAAATACAGTCAGACTTCTATTTAACGAAGTCTCTAAATCCCCCAAAAAAGTTCGTTATACGGAAAGTTCGTTATATAGAGGTTCATCTTTCAATATACTTTATAAATTACATAAGACAAATTTTAAATTCATAAACACTATATATTAAGAAAAAAGTAATTATTCAAACCTTTTGTAAATTAATATCTATTTATTTTATATAAAAAAAAGGAAAATTGTGCAAGGAAATCAAGAAAAAAGAACGTCGAGGAACGAAAATACACTGTATTTTCAACACTAAGAATATAATATTATTTTAAATTAAGGAATTTTAAGGACATTTTCTAATTTACAGCATACAAGTAATTTTAAACATACATTACTTTATAACTAGAAATTCAAAACATACAATACTGCGTGCGTCCTTAAATTTAATTATTCATCTGTTAATTTTATTTGAGTTATTTGTTTTAAAAACTGCTTTGTTTCGCAATATGCCTCACATCTTTGTATTGTACCAAAAGTCTTTTCAGGCGCATTTTCTTCACTCTGTAATCCCCGTCGAATTGTTTCAAACGAATTTATCATTTCATCATACGAAAGCCGTGAAATACTTTAAAAAAAATTTAATCACAAGAGAAAAAGTTCGCAATACAGAAAATGCACTTCGCTATTGGAAGGTTATTTTACGAAGAAAATCGTGAAATGTTCTTGGTTCCAGAAAAAGTTCACTATATAGAAAAATACGTAATATAGAGATTCGTAATATGGAGGTTCGACTGTATTCCTGATCAGAAATGAATCGTATAATTCAGAAAGCAACGCATGTTATTTTCTTAAGAGAGCAAAAATTTTTCTATATTGTTACTTTTACTAAGTATAATATACTATTCATAGATCATTCTTCTGAGTAACAAACAGCATGTCATTAAATATACTATGATCAACAAAGGATCGAATCATAAGAAAATTCTGATTATGTGCACTACCGAATACTTTATTCGGACATTTTAAGCTTCATCACGCGGTTCAATCACAGCCAAATAGCAATATAATTGTAATATTGCTATGACTAATCAAAATGCGATGAAAAGTGACTGAAAAAATAGCCTTTAATAGTTCATTATTTGTCTAGGTTTAATTTAATTAGTAGCTTAATTTAATTAGAGTTCTTGTGGTCAGAGGTTACTTAAACTGCGGAACATGTATTGTTGTATTTTGTAACCTATATTTTTGTAAAAGAGAAAATATTAAAAAGAAATTGAAACGTTTAGATATTTCCTGACCACCTGTGTGTTTTGTCTTTGTTGGTCAATTGTACTGAAAGCCTTAATGTCTTAAGAAAATGTGTTTACTGTATAGATTTTTAAAGCTTTATATATATATATATTGTGTGTGTGGTACCTTCCATTATTTATATTTGTGTATTTCCTCTTTTCCTTTTTATTTTATATTTTTATCTTAAATGTATTTTTAATTTTGTTTTAAATTATATAATTGTGTTACCACTTACATCTGTAAGCCTCATGTTATGCAATGTGTAGCATGAGGAATTTTGCAAATAAATAAAATAAAAAATAAAAAAATAGTTTATTAGAGAGTTCACGTTTTCAAATTTCGCCATTAGAATCTATTTTATAAGGAATGATAAAATAAAAGTCAGAACTTTCAACAACGTGTGAAAAAAAAGTTTAGTATAATTTTTCTCACTTTAAATTGGGATCTTTTATTATTATTATTATTTATTTCCTTACTAAAAATGGGATAATTTTTTTCGTTGATTTAGAGAAGCACGAAAATTTTTAACGAGGCACTAATTTTGAAATTATCCATTAAATTTTAATATTTTATGAATTGGCATTTTATGAATTTTGAAATCCTGGTTTAAACTGATACACTGTTTTTTTAAATATATATTCATTTATTTTTTTATTCTACATTTATATTAGTTTTTAAAGTTTCTTTGCACATACATCTCTTCGGTTGAAAATTATATCTAAAAAAAAATCTTTTTTTACTTAAAAAAACACAAAGAAAGAATTAAAGTAACTTAAATGCTTCTTTTTTAAAACAAAAAAATAAATTAGTATTAATATGTCTTTTTCACTATTAAAGGATTATATAAAATGTACCGAATTTCGTATAACTCAGGAATAAAAGGATTTAAACAATTTAAATAAAACGAGTTTCTTTAAAAACTGTTACATGGTAAGTCCATACCGATAATGCAATAACAAATGGGAAATATTCAGTAAGGAATAGACAAGATAAAACTAAACTTGAATGAAAACAATCTATCAAATTTATCCCTTTCATTTTAAAAAGAAATTAAACTCAACGCACTGATTTTCGTCATCCAGTTAAATACAACTTTCATTGTTAAGTATAACAAGACCAAAATGGAGAACAAATTGCCTGGAGGGGAAAGATATTCCGTGTAAAATCCTTTACTGAGAAAAAACTTTAATTTTGAGATTTAGCTACTTTTCTATAATTCTATCCTAATTTAAAGGAACACTTTCCATCAATAACTTTTTAACTCTTCATTAAACAGCTTTATTCTAAATTTTAAGCGTCTTTCGTTTGAAGAGTAATACGCTTTTAAAAGACTTTCCATTGTTAAATCTCTAAGTTTCCACAGCCCCGAAGTCAATTTCTCTTTTAGTGTGCATAATAAATAGTAATCCTATTCCGGAAGGAGGAAAGCGGTTATTAGTTCTAAAGAATATTAAAAAGCTTAATACACAATCTACCGATATCGCTTAACCTCTGAGCCTTAGATATTTTTTATCCCCATTGTTATTATCGTCATCATCATTATTGCTCCTTGAAATCAGGAATTTCAGCCTCATTTCATCCAATTTAGAAACGGGGCCGTCAAATACGGACCATAAACCTCTTTACCCCTTTCATACCCCGCAGCCATTCAAAAGTAGTTCGCTTAAAAATTTGTGCCGATTAAAATAATTTAAAAGCATTTAAAACGCACGAATGTCAAGAGTATTTCGCGAAAATTTAGCTGGCACACCTGGGGCGCAAATCTTTTCTTCCCTAACAATCCGCTCTCTGGAAAATAAATAAATAAATAAATAAATGATGGGAGTTTAGGAGAAGAGGGAGAGAGTGGAAAAAAAGTAAGAAAACCGCGCTGCTTGTTATCCGGGAGAACTATTTGTGTAGACGTTTGTGCCTCGGGTTACATTACAAATCCATCTGTCAATGTCGTTTTCTACTTGCCCCGTTAATCGCACATTCGCGAAGCTCTAACAACTCTCTGATCGATGAAGCAGATTCACTTCGAAGATTCAAAAAGTTAATATCACGGCACTGGCGCCATCTATGGGCAGGTGGTTGAAATTTTATCCGTTCTGTTTCACTTTTCGTAATGAATGTGTAATTCATAATCATGTTTCTACACATTTTGACGCTAATAATACCTCAAAGAATATTTTTCCGAAAATATGTAATGAAAATGTAAGACATAAAATATGAAAGGAAAAAACATGAAAAGTAAGTAGTTTCATGTTCTTTAGCAATTTAGTGTAACACAGGATTAGGCAAATAGCGGCTCGCTAAAAGTTTTTCTCCTGGCCACCAGGACAGTCACAAAATCAAATAAACAGAGAACTTTTTCTATATTTCGAACAACAGATAGTTGCGAGCAAAGTTTTTCTTACATGAAGATTAACAGGAATAAATGAGGATGCAAGTCGGCTGACATGAACTTATAGAT
Source organism: Trichonephila inaurata madagascariensis (assembly GCA_019973955.1). Classification (NCBI taxonomy): domain Eukaryota; kingdom Metazoa; phylum Arthropoda; class Arachnida; order Araneae; family Nephilidae; genus Trichonephila; species Trichonephila inaurata. The sequence continues at coordinate 182,255 of BMAV01008784.1, read as the reverse complement.
TGTGATGAGAATTTAAACACAACATCAGATTTCAAAAAAAAAAATAGTAGAAAGGTGTGATTATCTATATTTGTCTTATTAAACTAATTCTAAAATTAAATGTTTACAGCTATGGATATGAAATTAGGCCAATAAATAAATTGAATAAAGCCGCCTCTATTTTATTTTACTTATATTTATTGATTTTTATGGTACAATTTGTATCTTTTCTTTGATTCAAAGTTAACTAATGAAAGTAATAATTTTAAAGAGTGCTGCCCTCCGGTATTCTCCGCTTCCACAGTGTGGCTCTCGAGCCTGAGCAATTGCCCACTCATGTATAACACAATAGAGGAAAAAAAGTAACTTCAGAAACATAGTCTAACAAAACACACACACGCACATCTCTCTATCTCTCTCTCTCTATATATATATATATATATATATTAACTACTCTTGGCGATTTTACAAGAAAGGAGATTAGGATATTTTTAATTAAGATGCCCTAAAATTCTTGAGCAGAAAGTATTCATGGTTATATTTCTGAAATTTTTGCATAATTAAAGTACGTAGTGAAAAAGAGCTGTGATAAATTTCTAGTGTGTCAAACGATTAAGTTTATATTCAATCACAAGAATATTTCACCATTTCTCGATAACCATTTCTTTTCACAAATATGAGGATATTTTACTCAAAAATTAATTTTAGTGTGTATACATAAATAAATTATATGACATGGTTTGAATAAAAGATCGATATTATCCAGCATTTATTTGTTCAATTAAATAAGCACAAAGTTATAATTTATAATTTCAATTTATTTCATCTAACAAGTTTATACTTCAAAATCACTTTGTTATATATCTGATATACAACGATATTCCTCATTAATAATGTTATAAAAATGCAATTTTCTCAAGCCAAGTTATTTTTGATGTTATTTAAAGGATTTAGGTATACACAGAACCTATTTTCACCTTCATAAATATTAAAGAAAAATATTTGTTCAAAATTTTTGCTCTTGTTATTTACAATACGAAACCAATTTATTACATTCAGCTCATCTAAGCTATAAGCACTAAAATTTTTTTTACATATTGCGCTTTCAATGAATTTATTTTTTTAAAAAAATAAGCACCGCTTCATACTATTGAAAGAGCGTCCTTTACATTTTCTGTGAAAGATAACTCTACATAATAGAGTCAATGTCGAAGTTTTTTATAGACGATCTCTAACCCTTTGCTGTGTCGCAGGAATATCTCTCTTGCAGTTGAAAAAAATAAACGAAACTCATAAAATAAAAATGGGAAATATTTCCGAACAACCAGCTGGATGTATAAAGTAAGAAAGAATTCAGTGATGCTACTTGAAATACATTTTCCCAAACCTAACATTATTATTCACTTGAGCCTCAAGATACCTTTCACAGATTCATTTATTCACGTATGGAAGAGAAGAAGAGAGTAATACAGAGAGAAAAAAAAAGCTTCATAATAATGGTGCATAACGGCCAATTTATTATTTATGCAACAACTCAAATATTCAAAACCCCGGCTAAAAACTTGTGTAATGCATAGTTAATTAATTGTTTGTGCTTGGCGTTCGTAAAAAAATGGGCACAAAAATCCAGCAATAACTTTAAGGAAAAGAATAAAAAATCGTAAACCTTCGAGTCGATATGAGGATTATTTTACACGTTTATGAAAGAAAAGAGAGAAGGTAAACACAGCGGTAGAGGCAGGGGGAATGGAAGAGTATCGTTTTAGAGCACGGTATTTGATTTTCTCCTTTTTGGAGAGCCCTACTTTATCCAGATAATGAGCACTTTTTTTTGTGTCCGCCGTCTCTGATTAATTAAAGTGGGGTCGGTATCTATTAAGCTCCTACCAGGGAGTGTTTTTGCTCCCTACCAAGCATGTCGATTTGCACTAATGGCTTGTAATATTTGCCTTCGCCCGGGAAGAAGAAGCTTGCGGAATTCAGACTTAAAATATTAATTCTAGACCTTAAGAGCGGTTTCTTGCGGGTCAAAGAATACTTCATCTTTTTTCTACTTCCACCTTTTTTTTTTTAAATGATAAAGTTATCTACTAATTTTAGAATAAGTTGACGCAAGTTAATTACAGAGATTGATGGAAAAATCTGTCGAGATAGAGCAATTTATTTTGGTTACTGCAATTATTACTAACTCGTGGTTTCATGCAATAACGTTGGAATCCACTGATAAAAATGAGAATTATATATTTGACAGAAATAATTTTGTTTTGAAGCTAAGAAGTTACGAGTGTGTTTAATAATGTCAAATAAATAAAAGTAAATAACGAATGTCTTTTTTAAATAATCATGATAGTAATAATGTGGCACGGATTCGCATTTGGTTTGTACACAGGTAGATTTCCAAAGCTCTTTAATACGAGGGATTTGTAGTGAAGATGAAGGTTACTCACATCGTACAAAAGTAAAATGTTACATCAAACTTTTCGTCCATTCATTTCATTTACATAGATCCAACATGAATTAAGCTTGATTAATGACTGAATAAGTAACTGACAACGTATCTTGCAATTTGGAGTAATGACCAAATGACACTCGAGAACTACATTTGAAGTATTTCCTCCGCATAAACTAAGATGTATAAATAATTATATAAAGTATTGTTAAAGTTTTATATATTTGGAAGTTTCTTTCTCTCTCTACATGTATAAAGTTTTATATTCTATATAGTAAGCTTTATATATTCTTTATATATTGTTCATTAAGTAGAACAAAATTTAAATTATAATACTTGATACTTTAAAACCATTATTTAATCAATTTATAACCTCCAAAGGTGCATGAAGATTTTTTAGTTTTAATAGATTTTATACAGAGAAGTAATCCTGAAGTGTACATATTTATGATGTAAAATAACAAAAATATTCAAATCAAATAATACTCAAACATTCAATCGATGCTCATATTGGCCACAGAAAATTGAAAGAGAATATTGGAAATGTTTTTGTGAATAAGATGAGTATAAAGTTATCTTATAAAAAATCATTACTAATACAGTTCATAGAGAAAATATAGAATAAAAACATTTTATTCTTTAAGGCAAGAGTTATTTAACTTTCATAAGTTAAGATCCATTATGAAAAGACAAAAACTTTTATCTATCCTCTTGTAACCAATAATTATAAAAGGATTAAATATAAAAATATGCAATTAAATTTACGTATGAATAAAAACCATATTTATCACTAACATTATTTATTGTATATATTCTGAATATTTATCCATTTAAAAATTGAAACTTATTCTGGTGTATGTAAACAATGAACTTGATATTTATTTTTCTCGTTAGCAACTACGACATCTATTTGTCAGTTCAAGTGAAGAGAATTTTATAATAGTTCTACTTTTAGTTGCGATCGATACCCAAAATGCTGCTTTGTATGCAAATGATGTGAACAGGAAAAACAGTATTCATAAAGCTTTGAATAAAAAAATCGGCTTTGCGCAGGTGATTTACTTTCTTTAACTACCAACACTTTTAAAATATCTGCACACAGAGATACTAGGAAAAATTTTAAAAAACATATATTTTACATGTTCCCAATATAATCATCTTAAGATTACAGGGTGTACTGATAAAAAAAATAAAAAAACTCTTGTTTTAAAAAAAAATCAAATTCACACACACGCACCACAAATTAGTAACAAAAACTGCTAAAAGAAGCCTTAACTAAACTCCGATTATTTCAATTTTGTCGAATTATGCATAATGATGAATATATATTTAAATGATTGAAGAAAAATAAATCACATTTCAAAACATTTTGCTTAAGTTCAAATTTTTTCCCTTGATTTTAATAATTTTAATATTAATCAAAATATTCAATAATTAAATCGTTTTGAATGGTTTCAACTCGACATATTTGAGCAAATGATTCAGAAATTCGGATGTATAAAGTTCCGTGGACTATATCAATTAATTTGTATAAAAGTTATCATATAGATCAGAGTTTCATTCAAAAAACAAAAAAGGTTAAATGCTTCTAAAGTAGACCATTAAAAAGTAATAGCGATAAGTATTTTTAAAAATAACTTATGAATAATTTATCGCAATAATAATTGTCAATTAATAGAATAATTTCTATTTGTTTAGCAAAAAATCATGTTATTTTACATGTTGAATTGCATTTGAGAGGGAACATTGCTATCATTGCTAAAATAATTTTTGAATTAGCTTTCCTAAGACCTTTCTTCAAATTTCCAGCAATATGATTTATAAATTCTTTTAAAATCATTATTTTAAGCTTAACAAGGACAAAAAGTTGCAAATTAGAAACACAAATATTATTAGTTGTTATCACATACAGGAATATGTTTTAAATATAAAAAAACATCTAATAATTTTGTTATGACCTGTAAATTTCTTAAAATTTAAAAAAGTAGATTATTAAGAAAGATTTGTTTCATTAATTAAAATTATAATTAATGAAATTATAATTAATCATTAATTAATATTGATCACTAATTAAAATTTAAGACATCCAACTAGGTTGGGAGACCGATTTCTCAAAAATTGATTTTTAGAAAAATTTTATAATTTTAAAGAACATAAATAGGTTTAAAGAGTCGTGATTATTAAATAAATAAGATATACCATCCTTTGGTTTTTGAAAAAAATATTATTCTTATGAAATTTTAGCAAAATTTTCAACGTTAAGAAAAACGCCATAAATAAAAATGGATGGAACATAATGTAATTTTAATTTCATTTGATGTACTTCTTGATCCATCAGAATAGTCTCAAACCGCAGGCCGAAAATATTTTAAGAAATGAATATTTTATAAACATTTAAATTTGATGATGATTTTTAGTCAAAATTACTATATGCTCTAAGCTAAAAATTGCTGTAAAATGTGATTAAATGTAACTATCCAAAAACCTGCGGTTAGTTACACTCTAAAGGGCTCGTAACATATATGTTATAAATGTAACTGAATTTGATTGGATTATTTTGGAAATATCTCGTTACTCGTGCACATATTATCGTAAAAATTTCATTCCTGAGAAAACACATTAAAAAAATATTCTTATAATGTAGATAAAGTAAATGCTATAAAAACTCTTTAGTTTTATATATTGTTTTCCTTTTTCTTCAATATTTATGTATTTCTTTTTTTTTTCTAGTGGCTCTAATATCAAACACCTAAAAATCACTGTTTATACCTAGTACCTTTAACATTTAAATAAGATACTATTTTAAATCCTTTTATAATAACCAGTCCCTACAAATTCATTTGTTTATTTTAGTTATGCATCTTTTAATCACTTACCATTATTACATCCATATAATATGTATAATATATCCTACCTATGAAGTTCGATGGAACGTTTTACATATGTTATGCTATATTCACCATATTATACTAGTTTACGAAAACGTGGAACAGTTTGGGAAAACGGATTTGTGTAATAATATAATCTCCGAATATTAAATCATATTCAGCATTAGAGATAATTAATGTTGTAACCAGGAAACATGACACTGAAATTTATAGAATGTGAATTATTGGCATGTACATCGATGCTGTCATTTTGATCATTGCTATGCGAAATTACGTTAGTCAGTAGTTGGCAAATGTTATGACAATTCGCATAGACATAATTTCAAACTGTTTCCTGAAATTTCTAAAACTATGCAAATGATTAACATATTTTAAAGTACTTAATATGTATTTGAGAATATTTTCCAAGCATTTTAGTAAAAATAATGTTATCCCTACTATTTTATTCTGAGGGATAAATAGTAAAAACACAATAAACATATCAAATTTAAAAATCTTCAAATATTTCAGGTTTTTTTTATGCTCAAGAAAGTGTATGGAAAACATTTTTGATTAAAAGGAAGTTTTATATATTAATTCTACTTAAAATCAAAGAAGATTTGATAGGTGTATTTAAAATCAAACAAAACATTGTTTGTTTGTTGTTTATAAGTTTTATTTTATAAGTTCAAAAACTTTTAAATAATCAAAACTCCTTTAGTTTTAGAAAGTTAATGCTCTTCTATTCAACAAGATATTTTGTGAAGTACGCAGCTGTATTATTTTTCGTTTAAATCTAAAAATATATTTTGGTGTTTATATTAATATAATTTGGGAATACAAAATAATGTCGACGCAGATACTCTACAAACGTTTATTTTATGCTCTTTTTAAACATTAAGAAAAGAAAATATGTCCATATTATGTAATAGTAGATAATTTAGGCATAGGCATGGTCGACTCAGCCTTTCATCCCTACTGCAGTGGGTCAATAAATGAGTACCAAGCTTTCTTGGAGACTTAAACACATGGGGGCCTCGCTTCAGACTGACCACCTGATCGAGACATCTGCTTATGCACCTCAGCGCCCAATGGTCACGTATACTGGAATAGGCAGAGTAGGGCCTGGCCCCCATGAGTTGTTGCGCCCCTGAGTTTGAGTTTTTGAGATAATTTAGAAATGGAAGAACATATAGTTCTCTCTATGTAAAATTTAAACTTTTTGCAGATAGTAATGTAAATATTAAAAATTTCGAGTACGATTACTGTTAGAAAAATTCAGTTGAACACGTTAATTAGGTATAAATTACTTTTAGAGCAGCGTTTTCCATCTAGGCCTATAGAAACTGTGAGAAAGTACGTAAAAAAAAATTGTGTGTTTTGGAGAGTTCATAATCTGAACTAGAAATTCATGTCATAAATTATTATTAATAAAAAAATTTAATAATAATAATCAAATAAACCAATATCACAGAAAATTTAATGAAATACTGTGGTTTTATTTTGAAGATATTTGCATTTCTTGAACATTATTTTCCTATCCTCTTATTGAAATGTATGTGGCTTCAGACATGTAACATAAGCATTATTATTAATAATAATAATAACTGACTTGATATGATAAATAGAGGATTAGTTAATCTGAATTTCACAAAATTCGACCAAGATATGGATATTCTAATTGTAAAACATCAGCTACAAAGGCTTCGTCTGGAGGACTCACTTACTTTATGATCATGTTCAATAGCCATATGAATTAATTTTTATACGTTGTTTGAAATAGTATATATATATATATATATATATATATATATATATATTTACCATTGGGTAAAAATGTTTAATTTTATCAATTAATATTTTAAAAGTTTGTAATTTTCTTTATATTGGTATTTTGGAATGGTTTTTAATTATATCTCCTTTCAATCACTTACTAATACATACTTCATTTAAGAAATGTTTAAGTGTTAAATTTATAGTTTTTATCCTGCAAATAAACATTTTATTTAAGAATATTATATATACGTATATGGAAGTTTTCATGTTTAAGACTTGAGAGTCTATGAATAAAAAAATGGTTGTTTGGACTCCTTGAAATGAACCCTTGCATTCGCGATAAATTAACATTTTGGAAACAATAAAAATCAAAATTAGTGCAATATAAATATCTTTTTCTCAAAATTTTATTATTCGTGGTACATAATAAAGGATAGTAAGAAGTCAAATATCTTCCTTTTAAATAGAATAGTTTTACTATAAATTATTCATAATACTTATATTCCGAAATGATATTTTAAAGTACTGAGAAGTAGTATGTATATTGAATACGATTCGGAGAAAATGAAAAGAAATAATTTATTAATTACATTACTTAAATACACAATTAACATCTGCATATTTATCCTTTAAAAAAATGTCGAATTCTATTGATCGGTTCTATTTTCTACAATCCTAGCTCAATTCGTACATTTTAAAAAAAAATATGTAACTTTTATGTACTTTAAGATATTGGTAATGTCTCGTACCCATACAAAATCAAAGAATTCATCGTATTTTGATTTTAAAATACAACCTTGAAATAAAAGTGGTATAACATATACCCTTTTCTTCATTTCTCTGCAATATAAAGAATAGCGCAAGGTAAACATTTCTACAGTTCATTCTAGAATACCCGCAAGATAAATACTACTGCTAGTAATAGTTTTCATATTCTTATTTCATCTATATACCTTTTTAATCAATGCTTTTATATTTAAAAAATTGGAAGATTAGAGAGAACTTATACATAGGTTACCGGATTATTTTTACAAATATTTAAACATTGAATTTTGATAAATAAAAAATACTTTGAAATATAGTTTATGTCAAATAATATATTTGCATTGGTTCGTCAAATTACAACTGACTATAATTTCACCTAACGTATAATAAAGCAAAAAACAAAAAAAAATGGAACTTCTTATAAAGGAAATAAATTATTGAACAATTAAAGTTAGAAAAATAAATATCATCGTAACAATATTCACTACACTAAGCAATGAAATATCGGAAATTATTTCTCCCTTTATTTAGCTGAAAATAATAAGGAAGTTTTTAAAATTTTCAAACTAATATTTTTGTGGGGTTTTTTACAAAAAAATTACAATTAATAAATAATTTTATTAATCAAATAAACCAGAGAATCATTATAATGTTTTGTGTACTGATCGTGATAACAAAGAACTATAAAGTAAATCTATGAATTTGGGATTATTTCAATTTATTGATTATAATGATGACAATATGAAATGTGTGCAAGCATTTAGCCCTGTGTAAATTAAAAGATTAAGATGTAACTATTGTAAATACGTGGTTTTCCGGCAAAAGTAACTGAACATTTATCCCATTCTATTAATGAAATAATATTACAATTTTTCAAGGAAAATTCTTAACATCTACATAAATGCAGTCTCAAAATATGCTCCAGATTATAAAACGAAAAAATTTAACCAAATTTTGAAAATAAAAAATTGTATAATCATATTTTATTTTGAGCTTGCTTTTTAAACATTTCACTTTTTTTTTGGCGATAAAATAAAAAAAAATTCCTTCTAACTAGTCATTTAGAGAAAGAAATTTAATAAACTTAAAAAGGCAGGTAACAAGCCATCTCTTTAAAAATAAAGCACTTTTTTTTTTTTTATTGAATGACGAATTTAAAAAAAAGAATGTTTGTCATAATGATACTGACAAAGGAAGAGAAAAAAAAAGGGCACAGTTATTCTGCTGAAATCTTAATTGCTTTCAGTAGCCTCTGAAGAACAAAGATTTTTCTCTCTGTAGTTAGTACAATAATATCCGTCACATTTCAAGTCAAGTAACACTCACATTTTGTTATTTACCGTTAAAAAATGCCCTCATTCAAACAAAATATTAATGGAGGAGCACATAATTCTCTTTCATTATTCTCATTTTGCAAACAAAATGCCAAGGGCGCATTCCGGAACTCAAAACCCACTACTCAGCAGAAGAAAAGAAGAAGCACAAAAAAAAAAAACCTTGTCTGGAAATTAAAGCCTGCAATGATTTCGAGCCCAGAAATATAGCATGAAAAAAAAAGACACCAAGCAATTTGTTAAAAGGAGAGTCAAAAACTGCATACAGATACTTAAACCATTGTTAAACAAGTCTCAGAGCTATTTCATACTAAGCTAATTAAATACGCCTGAAAACGGTCATTACCTAACTTGGGTCTCGTCCCAATTAAGACAGCTCTTAAAAGATTTCAAGCTTTTCGGACCAATTAGCTGGTCCGTCTGTCTTTTCCCAAATGCGCTCTCGGTTCTTGAAGCATTTGAAATTTCACAAGGGTTTGCATCCCTCCCTATCTTTTTCTTCCCCCCACCTCAAGGCATGATTTGGCGAATTAGCGTTCCCCACCAAGTTTTACAAATTCTAAAGATTTCGGGTAATGAAAAAGGATTGAAGTTTTAAGTGTTTAGCTGCGGTGTACTCTTTTTTTCCCCATCATTCAGTTATTGTTATGAATATTTTTATGAAAGCGTTTATTTAACATCAGAGCATACGCTTTTCCCCTGTTGGGATTTTTCTTTTTCTTTTCTTTATTGTGTTTTTATTTTAACTCTATTTTCTTCATTCAAATCAATTAATCATCGTGTACTCATAATGGGATAGGAGTATAATTTATTTCAATACCTCTCGGCGAGTTGCGTTCATAATGAGCTCTCGACGTCTGAATCTATCATCCTTTAGTTGATTTTTCAGACTGGGTATTTTTTTTAAAAGGCTAAATACAAAATTCGTCTTTTGTCATCCAGTGATTGAAGATCTTGATAATTTCTTTTCTTTTCTTTTTTTTTAGAAATAAAACTCGCCATAAACGCGAGATTTTAAAAGTTTTCAATGCAAATTACCATAAAAGCCAAATTCTTTAAAGTTTTCAGCACGCTTATTAGTTATACTGTTTTCTTTACTTATTTTGTAACTAAACAATGCTGTATCTTTTACATAAAAATCACGTTTTTTTTATTAATTTTTTTACTATCTTGTATAATAAAAGTTAAGCAACTGTCTATAAAAGTGAGTGATCTAATTTTAATAAACCGTGATTTGCATAGAAGAAACTACTCGACTTGCCACATTTTGTTGCTTCAAACTGTGTTATAAGTTTTTTAAAAAAAAATAGTTATTTTTAAAATATTTATGTTAGTGGATGCATTTTAAAATAAGTTAGTGGATGGGATAAGAGATAGGGGGAATTTCAAAAAATTAGGTAACATAAATTATTTTTTTCATAGTTAATGAGTAAAGTATTAACAAAGGGACTTAAAATAGAAAATAATCTTTTATGGTATGAAGAACGACTTTATAGAATAATGAGGTTTCAATTTATTGTATCCTTTATTTATTTATATCTATTATGTTCGATATTTAACCATTTATTAAACTAGCGTATTTACTCAAATCTAAGCCACACTACTTTTCCAGTGTTAATTCTACTGAAAATTGGGTGCAGCTTAGAATCGAAGGCAAAACATTTGTTGAATGGGTAGAATTGAGTTTCTACTCCTTTCAAAAAGAAAAATTGTACTGTCCATTCCGACCACTTGCATAGACGACTTATTCCATTCCACAATTTATCTTCAGTACTCAGTCAATCCTAAACATCGTTGTCTGCTCGTCTTTAGGAAAAAATTTTATACATACGCTTTCTTTTAATCACGTACATTTCAAAGATATCGGTGGCAGCATCACGACGAGTTCACTATGATGTAAGCACGAAAAGGGAGACAATTATTAAGTGCAGAAAGAAACAGAAACAGAGCAAATTGAAAATATGACGCGGATGAAACAAATACACGTCGATGGCGCAAAGAAAATCATATCATTTTTGCTTGGAAGTGTTCAACAGTATTTAATAATTCTTTTAAATTATTCTACAAAACCTTCTTTCAAAAAGGACGGTGGCATCAATTCCGAAGTCAGCTGTGACAATGGGAGTGATGAATCATTTCCAAAACATGATACCAACGGTTAGTGTAATTATAAGTTCATGTATGCATTTGAAAGTTTTTAATGCTGGTAAAATAAATTAATCATTAAGTTCTTATTATTTCTCATTAATTTTTTTTTAATTTCTTAAGTATCGAATATCGATGAACCTTTTACACAATTTTTATTTATTTTTTCTAAAAAAAACGTGTAGAGAATTGAGGGTGCAGCTTAGATTTGAATAAATACGGTATGTATTAATTTTTATCAAAATACATCTGGGTGAAAAAATAAGTGAATTAAGTATTGAAAATAGTTAGTTATAAATTCTAAAGAATGCAGTTATTTCATGCAATAACAGTAATTTTCATGTAATTTTCAGTCCATCTATTTACAAAGTTTGCCTTAGTTTAAAAGCAACATGTTTTGCTTTAACAAATCTGCTTCAATGATAAGTAATTTGTTATAGAATTTTAAGCTTTTTTGTCTCATAGACCCCTTGCCCTGGTTTTCGGTTTCAGGTAGACCCCTGCTTACCTAATATTGAATTTTTTGCAAATTTATCAACTGTCTTTTTGACAACTCTGGCTCTACTACTTTCTTTAAAAGAATTAAATTTCTAACTGTAGTGAAGTATAGCGTTTAAATTTTAAGAAGCACATGTTAATGAATTAAATTAATACATAAAATAACCGAACAACAAACAAATGCTTTAAAGGAGAGGAATGAATCTGGTGTGCATCAATAACAAATTTTCAACATTTAATATAAATCTAGTCAGATTTAATTCTAAATCTCCTTTGTTAGTAAATGTCCAATTTTCTCCCCCCCCCCTTTTTTGTTGTTGTTGTTTTTGTTTTTGAGATTGTGGTAAACTCACTGAAACTCCCTCACACTAGGAAAAGCAATTAAAAACTTTTTCATGATATTCCATAATTTTTGACAAACAATAGGTATGTCTTTTTAAAGCCAAAATTGCTGATATCTGTTTCTAATCTTTATTTTAAAATCTTCATTAGGGCCTATTCTGATCAGTCCCTATTGTAATATGACATATTTTTCTTCAATGTGGCTATATGAATTGTCTACTGTGGTATTACTATAAAATAAAAGCAATTTCAAACCTAGTTTCAAAATCTGAGTAAAGGGCATTTAAATGTTGAACGTAGGTTAAAATGCCTTGACAGATTGTTTGTGACAAATTGAAAAAATTCGCGATGTCCAGTATTATACTTCTTTAGCTTAATTCTGTAAAGAAATGTCGAAATGGTCCTTGTCTTAGTAAAATTTATGCTGTCACCTCTGTAATCATAAATTAACCTCATTAAATTTAGTAAATAAATAAGATAAATTGGCAAAATCTGGTTTCCACATGATTAAATGTTTTTAAAGATTAAAGTCATAATCTGGTTTAATGAGAGTCACTATCATCGACCCCCATTTACACCTCATCGACCCCCAAATTATTTTTTCGCTGGCGTGGACCCCTCGCAAGCTGTCATAGACCTCTGGGGGTCTATATAGACCACTTTGGGAATCACTGGCTTACAGTAACAGAAGTACTCTTTCCTTCATAAAAATGCAAGAGGTAAAGGCTTCTTAAATTTTAAGACCCATTTCTTTACACATTTACTATAATATTACATAAAAAATTTGTTCATATTGTATGATTCTTATTTAAAAATGACTTTGCCATTTTATACCCCTTTAATCTTTTTAAAATACAAATGTGGACTTATAAAAAAGATAAACAAAATTTATCATTACTTCGTGCTGTGTTATTTTAAAAAAGGGACATTTTTATATACTTATTTCAATAAAAATAAATTTAAAAAGGAATGAATAACCATGTTTCTAAAATTATAAACAGAATTTTGGATGTAAATCAGATTTTTTTACTTAAAAGATTAAACAAAAAAAGCTAATTAAATTTATATTATCAAATTTTACAACAAAATGCACCAAAACAAAAGATAGACACGAATTTGCCATTTTGATTATATAAACAGTGATAAAATTTTAAGAATGTAAATTAAAGTATATTTGAAAAAATTTTTTTTTTTAATTATTATATTTTCTGTTGGTTTTTCTTTATAATAAGAAGAAAACGGAAGAACACTTTATCTTTAATTAAAGACTTATTTAAATATTAGTTAAAAAAATTTAATATTATTAAATTTTTAAATCTAAGATCATTTTCCTTATATAAATTGGTACTCAAAATTAGATTGTTTCAAGAGTTTAATTCACAAAAAATATACAAACTTTATTGAAAGAACAAAGATACAAAGAAATGAAAGTACAAATTCAAAGAAAAACTGTATTTGAAGCTTTCAATAATGTTTTATTGACAAATAAATTAAAACTATATAATCGATAAATACAATTTTAAATTTTCATAAATATCATTTAACTTCTGTATAAGTGGTTATTATTGTTAGTATTAATAATCTAAGAGATCATATCGTAATAAAACAAGATTAATTGCTTAGTTACTGATTTAACAAAAAATACTATTTTCTATTTACTCGTATGTTGCCAGTTTATATGATTTAAATTGCAAGATAAAATCAATCATTAGGAAAAAAAGAAAGAATGGTGTTAGAAAAGTAACTACGTATTGTTAGTTAAAGATCTGGCAACAGTTTACGTACAAATCGAAATTTTCAACTACGAAATCATACCTTGTACGCAAACTTATAGGAAAACTGCATCCTGGTAAATCACCCCACTAGTTAATAAAATGATATAATCGAACAAACTTTAAAGATTTCAATGTTTACTTCTTTTTTTTCAAATTTAACTTAAGGCTTTTCTTTTTGGCATTTTTGTCTCTGTTTTTCGATATTTACGATTCTCTTCGCATAATCTTGGTCCCCACGTTTTCCTAGTTATCACGGTCACTAATTCATGGCCAGCTTTTTTGAGTCACGGGTTTTAATCCTGACATCACTAAAGATCCACCGTGTAGAAGGGTTTATGCATGTTAAATTTGTCGTGATGGTGCCGGTGCAGGTATTGTCCTTGTCCTCGGTCATGGTTCAAAATTACTAGGTCTATCACCAATAGCCCTCACGTTGGCTTAGAGAACGAGGTTAAACATTTACTCACTCGCACAATCTTGAATAGGAACCAAATTCAAAATACTTTTTTAGATAGAAAACTCTTCCAATGCCTTATTCTGGATTAACTATTCTTTTTAAATTGATTGTTTATTAACATCGTACTCTGAAGCAACACAAGAACTACTGGCAACGGACCTCGTAATTTAGAGCCACGGATAAGTGACGTAGAAGATACCTGACAGGGCACCACACTCTTCAAACTTTAAAACTAAGCCAAAGTGAAGACGTTGAGCCTCGACATATTTAATGTGCGTTAACTCCTCAGAGTGGTGGCTATTCTATGGAGGAGAGCATATTTTTTTGTACAACTCATTTCTGTTCGAATCAATCTACTTTTCCTTATAAACAAGTAATATAAAAAAATTAAGTCAATTCCTACTTAGATCAACAACAAAAATTGTTATTTTCATATACCATAAAAATTAGTATAAAATACAAATTTCTTCAACTCTTGATTTATTAGCAAAAACTGCTTTTAGGAAATGAAATCGTGTTCACTCGAAGAAGTAAAATTTAAACAATAGACACAAATAAATTAATCATACTAAATGATATAATAAAAATTGGAGCCAGCTTTACAACCTAATACTCCAGCTTGATGTTTATGTTTAACAAAATATTTTCAGATCTTAAGCACAACATTGTATAATTTTTTTTAAAAATTTTAAAATTTAGTTCTGTTTTATTAGAAATATTTGAAAGCAATATATAAAGAACCCTAGAAAATTTATCCATCTGATAGTACTTAATCTCTCTCTCTCTGATTATTCCAATAACCTTAACAAAAGAAATCGAATGTTATTGATTTATAACTTTTAAAAAAGGAATCCAACAAATTTCATTTAAGTTATTAAATCAACCTAATATCACGATTAATTTAGCAAAAAATATAAATGACTAAACCATACAAGAATTTTTAATTAAATATATTGACACAATAGTATATTACAGAAGGTAAAGATGTAAGATATGGTGGCGTTTCTGAGGTTAACTACAATTTGTCCAAATATCTACTAACTACTCACACAAAAAGACAGAGTTTATTCTTTTATTTTAGTAAAACGTATTTACGACTCTCAACTAACATTATAAAAAACTAATAAAAAGAAAAATATATATTTCAAATAAACGGAATAAAAACAATGCAGTTACAATCTATAATTCTTGTCCAAATCTTCATCTAGACTAGGTGTATCTAATTTTTCAATTTAACATTGCATGCTAATAAATAAGTATGAGTATCATATGTTCTTGATTCAATTAATATTATATATATTTTTAACTCCTCTTTACTTTTTTAAAGACGAATCTTGTATAGTAAACTATGAAATACACTTTACTTTAATTTGTAGGATATTTTCATAAATTTCAGTAAATAAATGGAAGCTTTCTGGAAGAACTATGATTGACAGAACAAAACAAAAACAAAGGGATGTAAAGAAAAGCAGAACAAATCTCATGAAGAAATTATTACCTGCATAAAATTTCTTATATTTTAAATTTTTAACTTCATACGCGCGAGTATGGAGTTCACTACTAAGAAAGCCTTCAAAAAATTAAGTTACCGTAAAACCGCGCACTTTTAACACAAAAAATACGATCGAAATTTACGGGTGCACGTTATACGCTGGGTATGTGAGAGCTTTATAAATAAAATAAAAAGATGAACATAGAAAAAAAAGTAGACTTCTACGAATATCGAAATACTGTTTATTTAAAAGAAATGACATTCCTTATGAACTTAAAGTGTTGTAGTTCTAGAAGCATACTATTTTTTTCTATGCCTTGGAATAATACCTCGAATGAATTTCATAACTTAATAGCATTGCATATGTACATTTCAGGTTTCTTCGTAAAAAACGGGGTGCGCCTTATACGGCGAACATACCTAAAAATTGGAAAAATGCAGCTCGAAATTATAGGTGAGCGTTATACGCCGGATTTTACGGTATCTACTTTTTAAAGAAGATTTGAATGGTTGAATACTATACCAATCGTCTTTTACTGTACACAAATTAATTAGACTTTACACACACAATTTTATCATGCAATAAATACTTTGTGTATCAATTTTGATTTATTCTGTAGTTTTTATTAAACGTAATATTCTTATGAATATTTCAAAGAATATATTCTTGACAAAAAAAAAGGAAATTTCAACTCTCCTAACGTTTAATTTAATTTAAGTAATGTTTAATTATAATATGGTCTCATAACAAAAATTAATTTTGTATATAATGATACCAGAATTTATTGTATAAGAAATCAAATCAAATTACTCCACGATTTCTGAAACTTTCGGTTTTTCTTGAAAATTTCGTAACTAGTACTGTTCAAAAGTACACATTTATCAAATAATAGTAACCCAAACAACAGAACAGAGCCCTTATTTGATTGATAAAAGAAGACTGTCAAATACTGCAATTCAATCGATGTTTCCCATTAATCATTAGCAATTTAGGACCTTTTAATTAAAATTCACCTTGATTAAGCATCTCGTGATCTGGTCCAATTTCCAAGCAAACACGACCAGAAAATCTTTCTTTGTCGATGGTCCCCCATTATCTGCAACAAACATAAACAACACAAATCTAAAGACAAAAAGAAAAAGAAGAAGACCAGAAATCCCAGCAATCTGAGAGTGACAGAGTAAAGAACCAGAAATAGGCGTAACCCTAGAGAGAGAGTTGTCCTCTCCGACTTCACCACAAGAAGAACTCAATCTTAACAAAAGGATGGAAGAAGACAAAGTAAAAGAAAGAAAGAAAAAAAAAACTTCTCCTAAATGCTCCGAGGAATTGATAGAGCATTTGAAGGACGGTAATTGGCTGAGATGGAGACGCCTGAAGGGACGGGGGAGAGAAAATAAGTCCTCCTTCCCCCCTACAGCGTCCGTGACAATTAAGGACTATCATTGGCTCCTCGTTACCCAAGCCGATGAGTACTGGGATTGTGAGGAGAGAAGTAGCAAGGAAAAGGAGAGAAATAGGATCGAGACTAAATTTTTTTGTTCCATTTTTTCTCCTTTCCCCCTCTTCCAAACCCCCTTTCCTTTGCGAAACTTTAAACGCACACAAATTAGCGACACCATAACAAAGTCGAAAACACATTTTGTGAAAGCTTGGGTTGCTTTTCTAAATCATATTTCTTCTAGATTTAGTATTAGAATAATGTAGCGCTTTTTTTATGTCATAGGTGGTTCGAACAAACGATGAAATTGAGGAAATGTATCTTCTATTGGAAGTTATTTGATTATCTGCTCTAGCATACCTCTAGTTTTCCCCCCTTTCTTTTTTTATTACATTCGTGGGAATTTTTGTTGCGGATGAAAGGAAATGTCTCCAAGCAAAGGATGAAATGATGAAGAGAAAAGACGATTAACAATCAAATAAAGCATTAAAACTTTGCGATTTAATGTGTATATTTTTTCTACAAATGTAGTCTCGAGTAAAGCGTTAAATCAGGAGGTATAGCATTAAATATAAGACAGTGAAATTCAATAAATCAAAACAAGAGATAGCGCAAATTTTGAAAGTAATTTTATGATAATCGTATGTTGATAATATGAAATCAGTTTGCTTAAAATCAACAGGACAAATTATAGTTGCTCCATGAATTGGAAGCTTACTAGCAACCCATGAATTTAAATCCGAAAATGAACCAAAATTGAGGTTGATCGGTTAGAGTTGTTACATTATAAGTTTCTGTTGTGTGTGAAGAGAGAGTCATTTAATGGAAAGGGGGCGGAGAAAACTGTATAAAAATATATCTTTTAACTATTTAAAAAATAATACAAAAAAATAACGATTTTTAAATTATATTGAGATAAAAATTATTCTCTGATTATTTTAATTTAATGAGCATTTAAACTAATAAATTTGGGTCAATCACAGTGTAAAATGCAATTTTTATAAATAGTCTCAAAATCGAATGCCTTTGAGTAAAATCTTCGTAGGTTGATTTAAGCTTTCTTAAAATATTTCTCATAGTTTCTTTTGACTTACATCTATCTCAACTCACTCAATTTTCCTGTTTGAAGAATCTGTTATCTGTATATATGAAGCTGTCATTCACCCCGCTATACGATTCATATTTATTCGGAATGAAATTCTTCAAATTTTGAAGTATATTTGTTATTAAATTTAAAGCTTACCATCATCCAATATCATAGCTATTATTTAAATTGCAATAGATTTGACTAAGTGGAAATACTTTTGAATTCTTGAGAATTTATTGTTTAATTTGATGTTTGTAATTATTGTTCTATCAAGTACACAAAACTTACCGAGTTTAGAATCTCGAACGAATTTTTATAGTTTCATAAGTTTATAAATAGACATATTCATATTGCAACACGTCGCGAATGTTGTTTTTCCAGCAGCAATACTCCCTTTGTGGGAAAATTGAGTTTTAAAGACTAAGTTTGCTTCCTAATGTGAAATTGAAAAATAAGAGAATGGAAACGATACAAGATGCTTCCACGATTAACAGATCAGCGACTTTTTAAGCTTTGTCAACAAATTTGGTGAAAAATGCGTATCACACAGGAAGTATCGAGAAGGCTCTAGGATCCACCTTTCCACTCTTCTAGAAATTTCCATGAGGCTGTATAAAGGACCTTTGAAACAAATGTTTGGAAGAAAGTTCATTTTAGATCAGAATTTGTGAGTTGACTGCGATAAGAGAGAGGCTTTATTTATTTAAGATACTGCTAGTGGAACTGTTCTGGAAAGCTTTATGTGACATGTATATAAAGGTCGATTTTTCTTCACTCAGTCATCTGTTCATCTTTGTCCCTAATAAATCTGTTATTATCCAAACAATTGCAATCGTCAGCTGCTTCCCCCCGGTCTACTACTTCCCCCACACACACTCAAATTTACAACAATATGTTGTAATAATTGCATCAACATCATAAAATTAGTGTGCGATATCAAAATAACATTAAGTAGCGAAGATTTATAACAGAAAAGTATAATATTGCCAGTGGCGTAACGGAGAATGTTAGGGCCACCCTGTAAAATCAAGTTTTACTTTTAATATTTTATCAGGTTGCCCAAAGCCTGACTGGGCTCGCCCAAGATACGGGGGTGTACGTTACGTCACTAATGATTGTAATGATTATAGTTAAGTCTATTGTGATATGGTCCCCCTTTGGTGACCATATCCTTGATTGTCAGCGTGAGCTAGAGGTGTGGGATTCTCAAAATGAACAGACATTTTAAATTCTTAATATGACTTTATTAAGAATATAACTTAAACCTCTAACAATTTAGATAAATTTATATAAATGAGAATCTAGAATGAACAAACACACAAAAGTAGTTAAACCGAATCGCGTAATTTAGACCACTTTATCTAAATAATTATATTATCCGCCTACTCTCACTTCTGATAATATTACAAGTTTTAATATCAAATAATCAGTC
>BMAV01008784.1:143451-162015 GCA_019973955.1 Trichonephila inaurata madagascariensis | reverse complement strand
GGATATGGTCACCAAAGGGGGACCATATCCTTGATTGTCAGTGTGAGCTAGAGGTGTGGGATTCTCAAAATGAACAGACATTTTAAATTCTTAATATGACTTTATTAAGAATATAACTTAAACCTCTAACAATTTAGATAAATTTATATAAATGAGAATCTAGAATGAACAAACACACAAAAGTAGTTAAACCGAATCGCGTAATTTAGACCACTTTATCTAAATAATTATATTGTCCGCCTACTCTCCCTTCTGATAATATTACGAGTCCTAATATCAAATAATCAGTCCTACCTTAATCCAAACTAAGATTGAATCACTGTATGGAAATGTCTGGGCGCGCGTGCAATGGTATGCACCTTGTAGCAATGGCTGGGTATCATGGTAACTTTACGATAGGCTCTCAATTCACGTTCGTATCTCTTCCAAACATAACTTTCCCTAAATTGCCCTTCATCTTATTGAAACTTCTGTTCTTTTAAAAGCTATCTTATTTTCATTTCTTATTTTCTCATTCGCATTTCGCTTCTTGGATTTTGGTTGGAAAAGAGTTGCCATTAATCTTGGCCGTCAAAGAACCCAGAGGTTATGTTAAAGAAAAGACGCGTGAGCCCGTCACACTATAATAAAACACTTCAGATCTTGAAAGGGATTATTTTAAAAGTTTATAATAGGAAATGCAATTTAACGCCTTAACAGTTAACAGTTAATTTTTAAAATATTGTCCAAAATTTCCAATTTCTTTTATTGCAGAATTTTAAACTTTATGAATATGGATTATTATTATGAACATTATATTTATGAATAATTATATTATCTATTATATTATAGATATTAGAATGAAAGATTATTAATACTATGAATATATAGATATAGATAGATATTGTCAAGATACACGAGTAAAAATAGACTTTTAAGTTGAATGGTTAAGTTCAGTAAATAAACTTAATGCATATCATTTGAATATTATAACAACAATTTCGCATTTACCTTCCATGCATCATACATAAATTCTCTGGCTTTTTCCAGCTAAAAGTAAAACCATTCTTCATTTTTAAGACAATTTTAGGCATTTGGTCACTTTTTAGCCACTTTTGTAATAACGGTTGATTTAAAAATAATGTGACCATTTTCGGAGCATCATAAATTATTATTGAATTAAGTTATTTATTTGAAATTTTCAGAGTAGTTTCCTTTAGCATAGTACACTTTAAAAAAGTAAACGTTTAGCGAAGCCAAAAGAGTTTTGGGAGGAATTCTTCTAACTTCCTCTTTGATTGCTTTATGAAGCCCTTGAAGTGTTCTTACTTTACATCTATTCAATAGGATTTTTAAGTATCCCCATAAAAAATATTCACGAGGAGCACAGTCGGGGTGATGATAGCTATTTCTCATAAGGAAGAAAATTTATTTTACTTTTATTTTCCCGCCATTTTATAGTTGATTTTGCAGTATGACATGGTGCAGAATCTTGGTGGGAAAAAAAAAAAAAACTTTCCTCGAAGGTAAAGACGGTTACTTTCTTTGATCAAGTGCTTCAAATATTTTTACTGATAGTATGTAACATCCATTTTAGCCTTTGGCTCTACACAAAAAATTGTTTTGTTAAGCCTTGAGAGGACATTTCCATCCATCCTGACGTCTAACTTGCCTTTTCCAAAACAGCAGAGTCTTTGCGACGCTTCTCGCGTGAAATATGTTGTATCTTCGTTTTGCCAGTTGTACATTACAGATGTAACAACGCTTTTTCCGAAGCTATCCATGTTTTGTATATACCTTTGCGTAACGTTAAATAGAGAAGCCAAGAGCGTTTCCTCCATTTTTCTACGGTTTTTGCAAACATTTGATGACAGGCTGGTTTATTCCCCTTTTTATAACCAATTTTCTTTATTTGACGACAAACTGCCGATTGCGATACCTGTAGTTTCTTTGCCAAAGTTCTTTGAAGCGGAGGATTTTCTACAGCGATAATTCTTTTCAACTTTTTTTCTTTTTCATTAAGGGCTTACATTTTTTCGTGGAGCTTTTGATTGCGAGCCAAATTTTATTTCGTTTCGAAGTTTAGATAGTAATACATTAGAAAAATGTATTTTTTGATTTTTGAATGCTTCATTTATAACAGAATTTCAACAATCATCCTTCAAAAGCCTTAAAATTTTGTTTCCAGCTTTGAGAATGCAATTTTGGTACTATAATTTACTAATAAAAATGGTTAAATTAGTATAAATGTTTCATTTTTAGAATAAAACAGATAATAAAATGATAGAGATTCACCATAAATAGTTACATGCTTTTAAAATTGGTCACACTAATTTTGAATCTACCGGTAATTGATCCTGAGTATCGAAGTTTTCGATGTAGTGTAATTTCATATCTTTCTTTGATACAGGGAAGTTATTCCTACATAACATCTTAAAATGTCATAAGATAACAGAACAATACAGAAACATATCATTTTGTTTAAATCATGCTTTCATTGCCCCCTTAGCTGAAATTTTAAAACATTGGCCAGTGATAATATTTTGGATCTGCAAGTTTCTTATTTCAGCAGCTAATTGTTTATTTTTAACTGATTTCAAACTAGAAGCTGATCCATAATGAAGATTAGTAAAAAAAATGTCATTTGAGGTAGCTTTTTTTTTAAAAAAAAATATTCATAAAATGTAGATATAAAATCAAGAGTTTAAATATTTTAAGAATTTTATTTTATAACAGAACATATTATTACAGAAACGTTAGATATCATTGATATACACAAAGTAAAAAATGTGACAAATGTGTAAAAACATATATTTTAAGAATATTTTTTTCCTATTTCATAATAATACTATTCAAAACGTATTTAATACTGAAAAATTAGATTGCGAAATTCGCTGGCATTTAATACAAATTACTAATTTTTTAAATAATTTAATTCCTGTTATTTTTTCCTTCCTTTAACCAATTCAAAACTAAGAAATCGGTATAGCAAGTAAATTGTTATGAAATTTTAGCACAATCTTAAATAAAGTTATCGAACGAAACCAATTTAATTTTCAATAGGAAAAATCATTATTTTTTCCCCTGGTGTTAGCATTTTTTTTATTCCGAAATTTATGTTGTTGACGTGTGTTTTCTATCTTTGGAACATATGAAATACAAGTGAAGAAGAACAGAAAGCCTACAATACAACAGAAGAATATACACATTTATTACAGATGATGATCCCAGCATATAACAAGAAGGGGTGCGCTGCTTTCCTTTCGAGACGAGAATACATTACAGGTGAAAGACAGACTTATTTCCCGAAGAAGATACAACCATGTCTTACTCGGGATTCGAACCCGAACCCACTCGGTTACAAGACGAGGGTCACAGCCACCATACTGGCTGGGTGACTCCGAAATTTATATTTATTATATATAAATACAGGTTTGATACAAACTACTATTTGTAATTAATATCTGTAAGTATATCCTATAAGATAGTCATTCTTAAGCTTTGGATCCCCTCACCTCTCCCCTTTATATATCAGCCTGACATCATGCACTCCCAAGACTTAGAACACCCCTCCCCGATTCCTAACACAAGACTGGATGATTTAAAGGTTTCTAAGTTCGAATCCCAGAGAAGACATGGATGTTTGTAAATGTATAGTGTCTTTGCGGCATGGGGGTACTCTAAATAATCGTCGAGTCGCATGTCCTCTCGTGCGGCTGGTGGAAGGGGAAGAGAAGTGGGAGACCTCTGACCACCCTAGGACGTTCTCCCTCGAAAATTGGTGTGGAACCGAGAAAAATCGTACTGTTACCTGTACGGTGCTCAAAGCTATGGCTAATGACAGGCGTACAACTAGCCCTTTGCCAAGATGAATTTCGTGGGCCTTGATCTAATGTTACTGTTGATCAGGTGGCATAAGTAACAACAACAACAACAAAGGTTTCTCAATTATCCCAATACTCCTCTGCTAATACAGACTTTTTTTTTAACACTCCTATGTGTTTCTGCTATTTTTGAAAAGTATTACGTTATAGTGATGGCTGTATAGTTGCAAATAATAAAAAAACTGAATCAATATCCTTAATCAAAATACATTTTCTAGTAGAGCTTTTTCATAAGAGGAAATTTAGCCAAGGATGCCACATCTTTCAATTTTTCTACGAGACCTTTTAGAGTCTGTAAAAGATGGAAATCTTAACATTAATTGAGAGACCTTCGCGGACCCCCTAGAAAAACGTTGAGGACTCCAAGGGTCCGCGGTCCACAGTTTAAGAACGGCCGCCATAAGAGTTCATTTGCTTCTTAATTTTGACAGGAATAAGAAAGTTAATTTTAATCAAAACTCAAAGTATTAATTTCCTTAAAAAAAAACTCGTGGTAAAAGTTTAACCAATGAATAGTAGAATTTACTCATTAAGAATGAATGCTCATAATTATTATAAAATGTTTGATAAAAAATGTTTTTTAACAAATTCTACACAAAAACTATTTACAAAAGATCAGTTTTTTATTAAGTAGAGTTTGATTATTTTCTACGATTCAGTAAATTATTTCAAGATTTCTACTTCAATCCAAAATTAATTTTATTTGCCTAATCCGTTAAGAGGTATGTGTCTTTGTTCAGTCACTGACTTACAAAAATAATTCCCACAAGTTTTTGGTAATCCTCTAATTTGTCTATTACAATAGCTTCTCTTTTCTTTTTCTTTTTAAGTTTTGACAACATTTATGATGTATTCATCCTTTTATACTTTAATCTCAAATGTTTTCAGGCAACGAAAAATAATTAGTGTAATTAGTACTAAGTGTTAATAACATGATTGAATAACATCACTTCAGGATTCCAAACTCAACGTTTTGTGAGAAAAATCCAGCAATTTTTAAAATTGTATTTACTCCATTTTATATTCAACATTTGTTAATATTACTCTCACGAATTTAATCATTTAAGTTTATAAATTACCTAAATTTATTTTCTTGATCTAATACACAGGGGTATCTAACCCAAATGACCTTGAAGGCCATTTCGGAAAAACATTATAATCTCGCGGGCCGCGCATAAAAATATGTACTTTTATGTCAGATTTGGAAACAAAAAAAACATTTATTGAGTGGAAATTTAAAACAGAATGTATTATTTTTGTTTTCATTATTTTCCATGTATACAGACTTAGATAATGTAATAATGTTTATATATAATATAATAATGCAATGATCAAATAATATTTAAAATATTACAGTTGTCATTTTCTTGAAAATTACGGTGTTCCTTTTGAATTGATCTTTCGTTACTCATTGTTGAAATTTGATAGTGCAGTCATTCGCAAACGATTATGTATACGTTGCCCTTTATCTTAACCATCCTGAATATTTTTTTAAATTTTAAAAAGTCTCTCTGACTGCCTCTTGCTTTTTGGGCACTCCAAACAGAAAAGGAGGAAGAGAAATGAAAGTCGCACACACAGAGAATCATGTACCATCCATAGAGTAAAGGATATGCATAATGCAATTCGGAATTTATTAAAAAAGTAATTTACTATAGTAAAATCAAATGTAACTGTTTGATGAAATATAAATCTATTTTAATCTAAAGGACATTTCTATTATCAGAAAGGATTTATTTTAAAACAAGAACAAGTAACAGGCAAATACAGTGTATATATATATATATATATATATATATATATAAATTTCCCCTCAAATAAATTTCAAAATGAAAAAACTTTAAATACCTGATATTTAAAAATTTTTTAAGAGTCGGCGCGCTGCAACTTAAGTACTAGCGGGCCAAATGCAGCTCGCGGGCCGCGTGTTGGACACCCTTGATCTAATAGATAAAATAAGTTTATTTGATTATATTGAAATAATTACAGCAATTTTTTTTTTCAAAATAAGTAGAAACATGTTAAGAAGCATGCTAAGATCTAAGAAGAATTCTCATATTTTCGTAAGTTCGAGAAGGGGGGGGGGGGGGAAAAAGACTCTTTTTTTTTCAAATTGCACAAAATTTAAAAAATTGCAAAAAAGTACATTTTAGCTAGAGTAAGAGGATTTTTTTTCAATTTCTTTTTAGAGAATGCATTTAAAAAAGTCGGCTTTCTTCCCTGAGTTAATTTTTAACTACTTTTTTTTATTAATTCTTGTTGCATAAATCCGATGTCGTAAACTTAAAACATAAAATATTGGAAAGCTAAGCGTACAAAAAATAGAATTCAATAAGCAATATCTACTATCAGAGTTCAAAAGCTTTAAGAATATATAAAGTGGAAAATTGTTAACTCTTGCTAACAAAAATAAGCGCATCATTATTAATAATAAAAATCATTTCTTAAAAAATGTTTATGATTGCTTTATTTCTATTTTACTCTTCTCTTTGCACACTGAATTTGAAAAGTATATATTTTTTTATTTGTAAAATACTGATGCAGACAGAAAAAAAAAAGTAATGAATATCTGTTCTCTAAATAAATGAAGTGGATTAAATTAATTATACAATTCCGAGAAACGTTTGCATAAAAATTTTAAATTAAGATGAAAATTAAGCTTAAGAAATCGTAATTATGGCCATAAAAGAAGTAATTTGCGAAGTTAAATAAATCTTAGCGCTCACAATCAAACCGTAAATCAGATTCTATTAAGAAATCATTTGAATGAATTGAACAAACGAATCCAATAATCTCCGCACAGATTAAAAGTTAAACAATGGTGAAAAAGACAGAAAAAGCATTTAGAAATTTTATTCAAATTCTTTTTCGGAAGAAATATATTTGATATCCTTTCTCGAAAGACAACAAGTGATTGGAAGAGAAATGGAATTTGGAATAATACACATTCATGTTCATCCACTCGAAAAGAAAATTAACAATTGCCACGCAACATTTCCGTAACCACATTTCAATAAACAAAATACAAAAGAAAAGTCTTCATTATTCATTCGGAGAATCATTCTTTTGATTTACAGTTTAAATGAGATGAAAAAGCTTACTTTTTATTTCAAATCATGACTATCATTCTCTTTTTTTTTAGCATTTTATTTGCGTTCGAATAATGAAAAAAAAAAGAATAATTTTCTTTCTACTTGAGACTTTCATTAAATGCGCAAATAAGATATTAATTTGCAGTTAACACTTCAAATTCGCGGCATTAAAAAAAAACGAGGATAAAAAAAAGAACTTTTTTTTTTCATCATCATCATCCGTTTTTTTTTTAGTCAATTTTAGGGTGAGTCTCCATTCATTTTAACTCAATTAAGTCACGTAGGGGCACGGGAATAAAAGCAGTGTAATGCAATGCAAATTAAAAATGTATACACTTATTGTGCTTTTTTTTTCTCTCCTTTACATTGGCGATGAAAAAAAAGGGATGAAAAAATTGAAAAAGCTGCTCTTTTGAATCACAGTTTATTAGAAAAACATGATGAAAGAAAAAAAAACACTTCCCTTAAATTTCAATGCAATGAATAAACGTTGTTAACCTTCTCCATTACGATTGTGATTTTTTTTACTACCTTTTCCGGGTGGCGTATGTTAAGCTGCCACTTAGGGTGAAGTTTTAATGGCAATTAAAAAACTACTTCGATAACCTTTTGTCAGTGGCTTCTCTCTCTCTTTTCAATGGAAATTAATCAAAGAGAGACTTCGTGCTGTTGCATTCAGGGCGGGATTCTTTTTACCGCATCAGCACGAACGTGATTTGTAGAATCCATCTGCAGAAAATTGCTGCATTGGCATTTTTTCCCCGAACTTCTTGAAAACAAGAAATTTAGTTTTGTCCCTGTCCTGCCGATTTCCTGTGAAGTAAGGGAACATGTGAACGAATCCGTTTGAATGTGGCGGCAATCCTAGAATTTCAAAGAATACTTTTAAATTCAGAATTCTTACTTTATGTGTAAAAGCAATTTAATTAGTCTGTAGCCAACGCGAATTTCCCATTAAAGCCTGCAATGTCTGCAACTGAAAACAAATTTTATGCTTTAAAATTAATTGACTGGTTTATATTTGTGAATTTAATCTCGTAGTGAACAGCATTCTATCCTGCATATTTATAAGTATAAATTAAATTTATAATTATATACATATTATTAATGAATTCGTGATTTAATTAATGTATTACATGTTGTTGATTTTAAAAAGATGTGCACAGTACACTGGTTATCATAAATTAAGGAAAAAACACAAAAATGACGACCTCAAAAGTTATGTGTAGAATTTAATGAAACATACACATTATATACAACACAAAGAAATAAATACACAAAATAGAATAAAAAGAAATCACGAGACAATTATGGTGTTATGGAAATTAGCATATGCATATAATGCAAAAATCGGATGTGACAGTTTAGTACAGGAAAAGCACCTTTAACCCGTTTTACCCCAATTTGCTTATTTTTTTCAAATTTGAAAAGAATCATATTTTCTGAAGTTAATTAAACCCACAAATAAACTAAATGTAACAAAACCTGAGAATTTTTTTATATTTTACATAAGAAATCTGACCCGTCCTCTAAATAGGACACTGGGACAGAGGGGATAAAATTGGTACTTACATGTTTTAGAGTTTTCTTCAATGAGGAAAAGCGATTTCCGAGTACAAAATTTTACTTTATTTGAATAATTCTTTCTTTTTAAAAAGGTAGTTCACTTTTCAGTTGAATTTCACTCTAATCGATGGAAAGGTTAAAACCAAGCCTAACAAAGTGTTTCGTCACATATGGCCACAGTATGTTTTTGGTTTCCCTTTGCAGCTCTCTAACAAAGACTCTATTCTTCTCGCTTAAGTAAAACATGATCATTATTATTTTTACAAATGTATTATTTTGAACCAGAAGGTACAGTCAAGATCTTAGGTCTACCTCTTGTTCTTATCACAGTTCATTTAGATAAACTATTGCAACAGCTCTTCGGAACTCCTTCAAGTTTAGGACTTCATCTTTGTTGAGAGTTTTGTGAATTATCCAGGCGTTTACCATATCTATATCCAGTGAACGTATAAAGAGTGGCTAATGCCACCTTGTCCCTCTGAATTTTGATGAATTTGACCAGTCGTGGTGATCCACTTCGCCCATATGTTTGTTGTAAGAATTTATCAAATTCGTTTCTTCACGTTAACTTTATCTTTGTGTGTCTCCTCATACTCGTCTCCAAATTTCATAAAATGATTATTAAGTATGGCAAACAAAGGTTTTACTTTGAAGGATCGATCCGGGGCATGCTGACTTACAGTTCCATTGTTCACAAAGTGCAAATAAGATTACAACTTTCGCAAACGATTTCGTGACATGTCATTTTTCAACAGGGTGATGAAAAGGTCTCCACAGCATCTGACCAGTAATCACGTTCACAGGTATTTCAATGATAACTAGTTAGAAGCAAAATTCATGTAAAAACACGTATTTCGTTTGCAGTGATCAAGAAATCGTGTCCGTTACTTAAATCTTTTGCATATCGCACAGTTTCTTTTACAATGAGATCATAAACTTCACTGGAATAAAATTGCTCAAAATGCTCTGATGGAGCTATACTTTCAATGCAGTGTCCATTTGCTTGAGCAAGTCATTTGTAGTTCATTCAGTCTGTGTTTCCCATTTTATATATAGCGGCGATTTATTCTTAATCCAAGATGACTGGTCTTTTAGATTTTTCCTGTTTTTTGTTGTCGAAATACTAACGCTCTGTTCAGGCTGGAAACTATCTCAAGTTCTAACCTCCAGAGACCCAGGAACATCGTTTTCAGTATTCTTATCAGTATTTACTTCATTCTCATCCCCTTCATCTTCGTCAGTTAGTTCACTGGCATCTGGTGTTAACACAGCAATTTTAACACCGATCGCATTTGAATCTAAATTGTTTAATAATTCTAATGCTTCCCTAACTTCAGAAAACTTTGCACAGACATGACTTAGCAGGAAATTATTACCTTTCTACTCTTAGTTGTAAAGAGAGAAAGAACGTCAATTGCATCCGTGTCATCCTATTGTCCTATTTAGAGGGCAGTTAAAAAATAATGAGCTAAAAATTATATAAGAGCAATATAGCTCTAATTAACCACCAGGGTGATAACGAAGGGGAGTACTATCACAAAAAATGCCCCACCAAATGTCCAAAGTAAACTGAAAAAGAATTCTGCAACCGCACAGATTATACAAATCATGCCCACTAATTCGATGTATATGAAAAATGTTCAGAGGAAGAGGGAGAAGGAAAAACACATAACTCACGCTAGAAGAAGGTAATACATATCCCTACATGTTTCAATTGACAAAATATATGCAACATAAATGTAATGATTTCCACATAATATTTTTCAGCTGTCCTCTAAATAGGACAGTGGGAGAAAATAGGTTAATATGAGGTATGATCCCCCCTCGAAGCAAAACAGCACATGCAGTGATGCTCTCAGTTATGCGGACTATTAATTATGTAGGAAGTACGAGCCACGTTACTCTTCCAAGGCAGTTGAAAGCATGTCTAGGGTCCTAGGAGGGGATTGAGAGCAGTTACACGTCGTCCTAGAGCATCACAAATATGCTCGATAGGGTTAAGGTCCGACGATCGAGCCGGCCACTGCATGCACTGAATTGTTTCCTGCTCAATATAAGTATCCACGATGGTTTCGCATTATCATCCTAAAGCCCGAAAGCATCACCTATGGCCTGGCATAAGAGTGCATATAAGTATACAGTATGTCATCTCTACAGGTGTGAACATTAACATTTCCACGGGAAAAGACATAGAGCTCTGTGCGTCCACCCACAAAGATACCACCTCAAACGCAGACATTGTCTGTTTTGTATGTATCTCTTTCAAGGATGTGTCATGGATGAAAATGAATTCCAGGTTCTCTCCAAATGAAAATATGCGTACTATTGCTTTCGAGGCTAAACCTAGACTCATTCGTGAAGAGAACAGCTCTCCATTGATCACGCATCCAGTGGAATGTTGACGTCCCCACTGCAAACGTTTTCGCCAATGGCGTGATGAGAGTGGAACACAAATGGCTGGCTGCCTCACATAAAGACCCCGTTCATGAAGCCTTCGACGAACGGTTGACCTTGATACCAACCTTGCAGTGAGGGAGGATCCGAGTTCACCCGAAGTTGTGGTTTTACTCCTTCATGCTCATATCCTTGGCCGAATCCGTGGTTAGAAAAATCCGTGGTTGCCAAAGTCTTTTGAATCACAGACGGACTCAAATTCAGCCATCTAGCCACTTCTATCTGATTTTGTTCAGCCTCTAGTCTCGCAGCTGCTCGGGATCGCATTTCTTCGGTCAAATGATGGCTGGAGGTCATGGTTACAATTTCGCTCTCTCTCTCTTTTTTTAGATTACTTCCACACTATAGAAGAAGCCTAGGATCTAGGCTGGTTCTTGGACAAATCATATATTCCGGGAGCTATGCTAGATTTCTAATCTGATACGTAACGACAATTGCCGCCTTGCTTTGATACATCCATTTTTAAGCTCCTCGCAAATAACGTATACAGACTGTATCGCCTGTATTTTTTATAATGTAATATCGTTCAAAGCTTCTTTTACTTACCAACATATTCAAATTTCATTGAGATTGGCTTGAGAGAGCTATTTTTGTGATTTTCCCTTATGATATATATAACCAGTGTTTATTTGTATTAGGTTTATTCTTTTCTATCTATCGCGTAAGACACATTTTTATTTATTGGTCTTTTAAACAAATATTTGTCATTCTATGAGTTTTCAAATTTTTTTCTTATTTTTTTAGACACTTTTACAATTATTGATGCTTTCCATGCCCTTTGTTAAAAGTAGTATCGTCATTAAAAAGCATTCATTTTCAAACTGGAGGATGTCTAAGAATATGAAATGATTTCTATTATACATAGAAACAATTAATTTAGAAAAGAATTTTATCATATTTTGGATATAAGGTTTTTTTGTCACGAGACAAAATTTTTGATAGCCATATAGTTATGTAATACAGTTTTGAGTAAATTATAACAAAAGTATACTATATATAAATCCGTGAATGCAAGAAAAAGAGGCTAGTCTAAAAGTTGACAAAATGAATCTAAGATAAAGTTAATATACATTAAAACATTTACTTTTTATACAAGAAAAGAGAAATCTATCTAAAGCAGTGCTTCTTAAACTTTCAATATACGCGACCCACTATTCAATCATCATTTTCATTGCGCTCCCCTCCATATAATAACAATGTATTGAATTCTATAATACTATACTTTGACACTAAAGCTACAATACGACTTTAACCTCTTATGTGCCACCGACGTATATAAACGTCTCGCTCAGCCAAAGCATTAATTTTCTGGACGTATATAAACGTCTTTTCGAAGTACGATCTTTTCTGTGCAGTGCCATCCATAAAATTATTCCGAAGGTTTTGGACTGCAATAAAAGGACCTTAACAGTGTTTGAGAAGGATTTACTTAATTTAGAGGATTTGCTTATTTATTTCTTTTCTCCTCCTCCTCCCTCTCAAAAAAACATCAAAATACGCTCGTCTACGTGGTAAACGGTGGCATTGGGAAACGAATCACGTAACTTTTAATCGGCAGTTTTAAGGAATTAATTATAAACCGTATAAATTATCAAGATAAGTGTTAATACAAGCCCATGGGGTCACTGATAATTATTATAAACTTGTTCTTAACTTAGTATTTGTTAAATTAATAATAAAAGATACATTATACAGTACTGATACATGTATAAGTATATTATATCAATGTAAATGTGTATTCCATATTTCATTATATCACAAAGTATTTTGTTTGCTTACTTTCAGTAAATTAATAATTTTTAAATGACCTTTTGTTTTCGACTTTTCAATATGCTCGCGCCCCCTCGTAGAGTTATCACGCCCCCAAAGGGGGGCGCGCTTCACAGTTTGAGAAACGCTGATCTAAAGAAAAAGATATAAAAACTTCCGGAGAAGAGAATACCCGAAAAAATAATTATAAGTTTAATAGATCTGCATGAGATATTTTTTACATGAATTTTCATGAATGACAACATAACTTCTCTTGTAATTATCTACGACAACCTTTTAGTACGGTGATCGAATAACACTCCATTTTGTTATCCTTTCTTTTGTAGAACTCTGGCATATTTCAATAGAGTAATGGAGTAGAGCAAAAGCCCGCACGGTACACCTTGCTATTCCTTAGTCCTTATCCTTCTCCATCACCTCCTTGGCCGGCAAGGTTGCCAGATATCTTCCCGACAGAAGCACTTTTGGGCTTTGATGAGCAGACATCTCCGATTGTTCTTGGATCGTGCGGATCTATCTCGCCAATTGGAACTTGTAAAGCAAACAATTCGCAAGGACATCCACCGATTCTGGTAGTCAATATCAAGCTGGATAACAGGCCAGGTGAGACAGCATGTTGATTTTTTCCCTTTGCTCTTGTAGTTGTTATTCATTAATAAAACATTCAATTCCCACGATATTGTTAGCGTTTCTTTTCAAAACATGTACATCATTTCGACAGCGTGTCGTCTAAGTCCGATAACTCTTCGCGCGTCGCTTTTTATGTTTTAGATTGTACACTAACATTCATTAGTGGAAGCAGTCAATGAATCAATGAAGTGAATAATTCAAAATGGTTAATTATGTCAATCGATTATTCAGCTCACTACGTTGTTATTTTAACCAGCGGAGTACAGAGACTTCTTGTATGAAGAGGGAATATATTTTTAAAAACATGCAGACTAAAGCGCCGTCGTAATTTTTGTGCCAAAATTAAAGATCTGTTAGTCTATGAGGGTGAACTGACCCCTCCCCCCTCCTGTGCGTCATGATCTTAACCAACATATTTCCATGGTTACGAGGCAGTGGTAGTTTAATGGTAAAGGCAACGGACTCGTAGCCGGCGTGTCATGAGTTCGAGTCTAGTACCACTGAAGAACCGCCGTGCAGAGGAGGCGGATAGCTCAAACATCCTCCCTTGGTGTGGTGGGAAAGAGGGGGTTGCCAGCTCAGGTGCGTCCTCGTCACTCGACCATGGTTTAAAATTACGAGGTCCGTCGCCAAAAGCCTTTGAGTATAGCTGATTAGCACGGCGTTAATACTCACTCACACTCCACGGTAAGAAATAAATACACACGATAATAAATAAATACACGAAATTCTATATAAAAAAATGTGAATTCTAAATCGTCTCAATATATCCTTAATAAATTAATTATTATAAATAAAAACAGGAAAAAAAATCTATTTTAATGAAGTTTTATATATAATTTTGTAAGAAAAATACAGATGTATATTATGACTTCTAAGCATATATTAAATTTACTATATTCAATAGACTTAACTTACTTTTTTTTATTTCTTTTCCATTTCAATAGGCAATTCTTCGAAGAAAAAAAATGGAAGACGTTCAAGAGCTTCGTGTACAACATGACACTGAAAATGCAACAAAGCGAAGAAAACGAGCCTATTTATTTTGAAATGATACTCGTGCGCGTGCGTAACGCAGAACGAGAACAAAGTCAGCTCAATAGATTGTAGGACTATCGCTGACAGTACATAAGACAAAACGTCTTGGAACAGAATCAATAAAAATATAGATGGTGTTTCAAGGGTTTGTTCTCAAGTCCCTGTCAACCATTTGTCACAGTTCGTCTGATGAACTGTGGCAGGTATGCAATCGGCATGCAATCACGTTCCAGATGAATTAGATTGGTAAAAGAACTAAAAGGAAAAGTGGCGAGGGAAGCATCTGTACGTATTGCAGGGAACGTTGCCTGCTACATGAGGTCGGACGTTATCTTACTAGTAAAAGGCCCTGGGTATCCCCGAAAGAAAGTGAGTGCTACCTGCTACAGCACATCATCAATTATTGTTAGGCCATCATAGTGACCTGAATACGAAAATAATCTGACCTGTTATACGCGATGGTACCCCAAATCATGATGCTGCATTCTTGCGTGGCAGATGCCCAGATGCAGCCTGATTGGATATGACATCACGTCACACTAATATACGTCGACTATCATTGGACAAACAGAAGCGGGATTTTTGTCTGAGAACACGATCCTGTGTTTTCAACGCTGGTTAGTCTTGTAGATATGGGAGCATTAAAGATGTCTACACATGCTACAGAATGGTGGAAGAAGGCTTTCAGAGCCACCAGCCATCAGTTGGCCTTGAGGTGGTGCATTGCTCTGGCTCTACCGGCATCTCTCAAACTTAACACTTATTCTTGTTCCAACTACGTTTGTCACAGCCAGTACACTACAGGGATGTCATTTGAGTTTTGACATATTTACCAACCCACCCCTCTCAGTCCAATCACCATGCCCCTCGTAAAGTTGTCAGTCTGCTGGAAACGCCTTAGTTGGTGATGGCTGGACATTCTGCGCTATTATACAGGGTGTCCCAAAACGACCGCATAAACTCTGCACATCTAAATTCCTCATTGGGAGTACATAAAAACTGCCCAAAGAAGCGTTCCTGTACGATCCATAGTTTACGAGAAAAATACGAAAAACAAAGTATGACGTCACTGCCTGTGCAAGAAAAAAACACTTATCACAACAGCACATATTAACAACAGTATGTTCATATCTTTCCAGACGATAATGTTTAAAACGTTCGCCACGCATATCACGCCATGCATGCGCACGAGCCGGGGAATGACGTTAAGGCCGACGTTGAACTAGTATTTAAAAGGTTGCATCTTGCAGCTACCGGTAGTCATCGTATGGGTAGTCATGTATTCCTTTCGTGACTACTGCGACATGTACTTAATGTACAGCCGATGTAATGGAAATGCCTTACGAACTGCTGGGGAGTATGCCCGCCGTCCTCCCGATGTCAACATCCTCCGTAAGCTGGACGACAGACTGCGGAATACGGGAAGCGTCTTACCAAGAGCCAATCTTCATGATACTGGAAGACCGCGGAGTGGCCTGACGGTAGCACAGGTGGATGCAATACTGCACCCGGCAGAAGAGACACCCGAGGTAAGCAAACGCGCATTAGCCCGTGAGACGACTTCAAGTCAAAGTACTGTGCACAGGCTTTTATGGTCTGAGAGGCTATACCCATTTCGGTACACAACTGTGCAAGGTCTGAAACCAGATGACTATCAGAAACGCGTGGCCTTCTGTGAATGGTTGCTTCAGCAACAGAATACAGATAATGGTTTTATCGCACATATCCTGTGAACTGATGAAGCATGTTTCACTCGTGATGGGGTATTCAACCATCACTACAGCCATATGTGGTCCCAGGTCAATCCGCATGCAATCCGGCCGCAGAAACATTAGCAACGTTGTTCTCTAAACTTGTGGGCCGGCATACTCAGGGATCGCCTGCTTGTACCATATCTGTTGCCTGAACGGCTTTCGGGACAGTCGCACTTGATGTTTCTCAATGAGGTCTTAACCGAGTTCCTCGATGACAAACCATTAGCGGCAATGCAGGGACTTTGGTTCCAGCATAATCGGGCTCCAGTGCATTTCTGTGCTCCTGTACGTGATTGGCTGGATATCGCATACCCCGGCGGTTGGATCGTACGCCAAGGTCCTGTTCTACGGCCGCCACGTTCGCCAGATCTTTTACGGTTGGATTTTTTACTATGAGGCCATCTTAAGGAACTGGTGTATCGAGACGTAGTGACAACGCAAATGGACTTAGTTGCTCGACTGCATGCTGCTTGTACTTCGGAGGACCCCGTGGCGCTGCGACGTGTGATGACAGCCATTCCACGGCGTGCTCAAACCTGCCTCGACATGCACAGCGGACACTTTGAACATCTGCCTTAAATTGTGCATATACTGCTGTTGATATGTTCAATAAAGTGTTTTTTTCTTGCACCGGCAGTGACATCATACTTTGTTTTTCGTATCTTTCTCGTAAACAATGGATCGTACAGAAACGCTTCTTTGGGCAGTTTTTATGTACTCCCTACGAGGAATCTAACGGTGCAGAGTCTATATGCGGTCAATTTGGGACACCCTGTATGTATCTTCTGTGTGACGAGAAAAAAAGTCACCATGATTTCCCTTGTAGAATTAACACCACGAATATATTGCCCATTACGCAAATTCCTTCCTTTATATCCTTTTCAGCATGCATCAACATCACAGTTGGAGATAGTTTTGATTTAAAACGATGTAAAGGAGAAATAAAAGAGCCATAGTTAGTTAGGAATTGTGTAACGTAACTTGTATGGGGACTGATATCTGCGTTGTGTTCGGGTAAGCAGGATCTGACCCATGAGCCACAGTATTAGAGTTTGATTATCAACTCTACCAATTCTCAATTTATTTTTGAAGATTTTAATGATATAGGAAGGAAAACCGAAACACCCACCTCTACTTTCTCAGTAGCAGCGATCTTAACATTATATATATCATTAAAAAGATTTAATCCACAGAGAGTATTATAAAAATGGAAAGTTTAGTTCTGTTACGTAGTATTGTTAGGATTTTTAAGAAATATAATTAATGATATACTGTCAATGTAAATATTAATTTTAATGTTGGTAGTAGGGAACACGAGGGTGGGGTTTGGGAATTCAATACCAAGAGAGTTTTACTTTCAGTATAACTATTGCGCCTAGACACATTCGTCGATGTGTTTTTTCGTATATAAAACCCTCCAATAAAAGTAGTCAGTGTACGCCACTGTTTGATGGTAACAGCCCATAGGACATAAAATCCGATTGAGGGCTTCTCCGCCTGAAAAACAGTATTATAGTTTTAAATACTAAATATGAGTTTTATACAAAGAACCCCGATAAAAGATGCAAAACATGAAACGAGCCTCGACCTCATTTCTGGATCAGTGTACACTTCCCATTCAGTAGGGTCTTAATTTTGTGATTAAAATAAATTCAGATTCAAAGAGGTGGGGAATAAAAAATATTCTCAGAAAGGAAGGAAATAAAATTTTCAATTGAAGGACAATCAATATTATTAAAACCAGGGTTTCGAAGTTTTCAGATTTAGTATTTAAGAAGTTTTATTAATGGGAAAGAGAGTAAATTGGAGGAAAGCAAGAAAAGATTAACAAGGCGTTTGTAGGTGAAGTTATGTAACTTTTCGTGATTTTTAAAAAATAGGTCCTTTGAATTAAGTTCAGTGCTTTGATAAGGCAAAAGGTGAGCGAGCCACCTCAGAAGTGGTGCACACAAGGGGGAGGTCCCTGGGTCCCACCCCTAAAGCCCTTGATTTTTTTCCGACTGATTATAATCCTATCTATATAGTACATAAAATTTAATAAAGCATTTGTTATTAATATTTAATTTTATTAATAAATGCTAATTATTAATTAATTTTTCAATAATTAATTTTTTACTGCTTTTTGTTTTCGAAAATCGACAAAATCAAAAGAAAAATGTTGGGTGGCGTATTGGAGCATGATACGAGAATGGTGGACTTTCTACCCTACACAGCCCCCCTTGAAAAATTCCTGTGTGTGCCACTGTACGCAGATCATAATGTGGATTCTTTCGCTCGGTCACAATAACATACTATAATTTAAAATTTTTAAAGTTACAGAACAATATCCTATATAATTGTATATAGAAACAATTGATTAAAACATTATAGGAAAGAACCAAAATAAAGCTCAATAGG
>BMAV01008784.1:117836-138451 GCA_019973955.1 Trichonephila inaurata madagascariensis | reverse complement strand
AGTGTTGAAATGGCTTTAATAAACAAAAGAGTTGAATTTTAATTGTTAGTGTAAACACAAAATCTTTGAATAAAGCTCTTACGGTATTATTGGTAAGGAAATTTTTTCAGCAATCTTGAACATTTATTTTCCAACATTATGGTATTTTGGCAATGGTTGTTTTTGCATTGAGACATGGGGGGAAAAAAACCTTTAATAATTCTTAGTTTTTGAAGGAATGGAAAATATTATTTTGGGTAAAATTTTATTTAAATATTACAAAAATTATTAATTGAAGCACAACAGTCCTGATTGAGACCCCTCTATAGGTGTGCCAGTCTATGTATATAAATGGCTCTTTGATATCTTAGCTGTTTTGTTTCACTTACAGTTTGACTCTTCTGTCTCAAAAATTTACCAAATCCAGCAATGGGATCTCAATAGGTATCTTCAGAATTAATACTAGACATTGACAGAAAGAAAAGAAAATCTTGCCATGTTGCTTTTTAAATTGTTTTATGCACAATTCTTTCTATTTAGTTATAGAATAGAGTTTTTCAGAAAAATTACATTATACTTGTAATCAATTATCTAATAGAATACATAAATGAGAATTCAATTTTTGTGACATACTACATAAAAGATTGCTCAATAAATTCCACATTAACATGGTGAATTTAGAATTTTTTTAAATCAAATTATCTACAATATAAATTTGCCTTTATAAAACTTTTAACTACAAAGCATCAAGTTATATTAAAATATCTAAAATATAAACAAACAGCTTTTTGCATAAGAAAAGACTAAAGAAAATGACCAAGTTCAAGTTTTGACAATTTAAATACCTTTGAAATCAATGTTATACACAGTTCTAAACAAACAAAAAAACTAACACATACACACATTTTTGTAGTGATTATTGCCTATAAGGTCCGGGGAGGGAAATTGTTTTGGCTCAAGGATACTGAAGTACCACACCTTTTTAAAATGATTGCATTCATTATTTAACTTTGCATCTCAGGTATAAATTGTACCATAAAAATCAATGAATATGTTAAATAAAATAGTGATAGTTTTACTCAATTTGTTTATTGTGCTTTCATATCATCAAGAGTTGCAAGCAGATTTAACCCTTTTGCTGTATAATTTTTTTTTATCAAAATAGATTCAAAAATTACATATTTATTACATATTTCAAATCTACACATTAATATATATTTTAGAGTTAAAATATACAACTTTTGTTAAAGAGGATTTTTTTAATATAGAATTATATCATACAAAAATAAACATGAGTGTGGGTTGCACAGCTAGTCAGGATAAAATGAATCCCTGCTGAAACTGCAGGTTGTGCAAACTTTGCTATTTCTACATTGCCTGTGGAAATCATGTAATACTGAGCGAGAAGGTTAATATTAGAATAAGTTTAATAAGACAAATGTACCCTATTACCTTTTCTGACTGCCTAGGTGGGCCACAAAAAAAAACTATTTGTGGGCCACTATTTGCCCATGCTTGCCTTAAGCTAAAAGTTTCTAATTTAGACTTTATCAAATTTTTTCTCCAACATACCCTTCGATTATGAATTAAAATTAAATGTCCCCTGGATCCTCTAATTAAAAATACAATACATTCTAAAAAATTTCTAAGGAATAATGTTTCTAGGATTTTTCCTGTTATATGGGCTTATACCTGCAGATATGTTTTTAATGCAATAAAACTGGTTACTTAAAAAATCAACATTTTTAGACCTAATTTTGTAATGTATTT
The DNA here is from genome assembly GCA_019973955.1 of Trichonephila inaurata madagascariensis. NCBI lineage: Eukaryota > Metazoa > Arthropoda > Arachnida > Araneae > Nephilidae > Trichonephila > Trichonephila inaurata. Next base: position 136,702 of record BMAV01008784.1, on the reverse strand, counting down.
TCCAAGACAATACAAAATTCTCTTATTTTTTTCACACAGTGATTTTTGCTGCTGAAATAACTCAAAATTATAAAAAAAAAATGTATTTGAATTCCACAAGTGTTTTCTGAAGAACTTATATTACAAACCTTGTACTAAGGTCTGTTAAAAATCATTTATACAGCAAAAAATAAACATATTTAATAATTAGAAAAGACAATAGCTACTATAAAATCAACATCCCCATTAATGCTGAACAAGGGATATTTATATACATAGGATAATAATTATTTTATTTTTGATATTAGCAACTATATCACTATCTCATTGAAAGTTTCATTACAAAGGAATTGGAGGATCTATACATTTTCTGTTTGTAGAATTGTTTAGTATATTTTGAAATCTGTCTTGCAAGAAAGATTCTAATTTGAGATTATTTTATTATTAGTCATTTTTATTTCTTCTTTTTTTTCATGATTTTATGTTGACATACTCCTTTGAGTACATGTACCATAGTTCGAAAAACACTGATCTGGATTTGCTTGCTTTACATGCTCCAAACTTTTTTTGAAGTAAATGTTTAATTATTTTTCTTACTAAAAAAAAGTGAAAAATTCATTTTAAATTGCTTGCTATTTTCATATATAGATAATTCTTTGAAATTCCATAAAGGAATATATTGAGAATAATCTAAGCTAGTAATTTTCTACTCCTTATTGACTTTTATTCAATTTTAATTCTTTCGTGTCTCCTTGGAAAAGATTACAACATCACATTTTCTTCTTAGCTCAGTTCCTTAATAAAACTCGTTTTTACACCTTTAGGCAGTAGAAAAATTTGTCATGAATAAGGACATATAAAACATTATAAAGAGTGTGATGTACTGTAATAAATAAAACAAAGTCCATTTATGTAGCAAAGCCATACAAAAATAAGTATTTATTTGTTATAGAGAATTACATAATCTATCATAAAAAATTAATCATTCATAATTCAAGAAATAAAGAAGCAATCTATTTCAAAATAATACTGTCATGAAAAATTAGGAAAATTTGAGATTCTTGGTAATAAGCTCCTTAGGTTATTAAAAATTACTTTTTCTCTCTGACAGATGCAGTACCATCCGGTTGTCCAAAATAAACTTTTGAAGCCATATCAACAAAAAGACCAGTATCCACAACACCTAAAATTAAATTATCAAAAAGGTCAATATTAAATACACCTAAAAATTGACAAATTTTCAATAAATGGAAAATTATTCAGTATTATTTAACACAAAAGACTGAGAAAAGATTCATTATTTGTAATAATATGTATAACTGTACAACAGTTCGAGCAATTTCTCCCTAAATAAAAATTATATAGGCAAATTTAATAATTTAAATAAAGTAAATTTGAGGAGAAAAAATGTTTCCTTGCTCCTGTTTTTTTTTTTATGAATTTTTTGTAAATTTATTCTGCTAATGATTTCTTGGGCATTGTTCTTTATATAAATATTTCTTATCTTCAATAAACAAACATAGCACATTTTCATTGTCTGTGACCAAAATTTTTCTTTTAAATAAAAAAATTCAGATTTTAATAACCTATGTTTCTCTTCATGAAAATAAATTTATTTTTTAACAAATCAAATTTGCATTTTTCATCTAATTAACACAGCAATTTTCAAATTAATTACAATACTTAATTTGAAATTTATTATTTTCTATATCTAAACATAATTCTGTATTTTACAAAAATTTAGTACTCACAAGAAAAAATTTTATAATATTAACATGTGTGGTTTGCTAAAATTTCTTATTTCTGTAAAGTTCAGAAAGATTGATTCTTCCTAAAAATAATTCTTAAAATTTCTGTGGTACAAATTGCTAAGAGATAAATGTTAATTTTCTTTTAACAAAAGAATTATTTATGGTAATTACCAATTATCTGACTTAAAGAGTAGTGACATGAGTATATAGAACATCAATATAACAATCAGATTATAAAAATAATTTCAAATAAGTATCAGAAACAAATATTCCATTATAGTATACACATATAATTATATACATTTTATTCATAGTAAAATATTTTATTTCTTTTAATAATATGTTTATCGGCACCTACTTCTTTGCTATAACATACAAATTTTATTTTACATTATTTAAGTAAAACATATTCAAATTTTACTCTTACATTCAATCAAAAGAAATGTTAATAAAATTGCAAATATTAAAAGAAAAAAAAACTTTAAAAGGAATATTAAAACTACCAATGAGAATAGCACAATAAAACTTACAATATGAATGAGAAACAATATTTCAAAAAATTACATTAACACATGTATTTGAATAAAACATTTTTTACCTGGGAAACAAGTTATTTTTTTATCTATAGCTTTCCAGTCAGCATCAGAAACATTAAATTTCCAATCTAATATGAAATTTCCATTGTCAGTAACAACTGGACCCTGTAATAGTTAAAATAAAAATAAAAACATATACAGTTCTTAATATTAGTATTTCATATGCTATGTTAGAAATACTTTTTACCATCAGCATAAGAATTACTGTTTTAGTTTGTTTTGGCAAAATCAATTCATGAATTATCAATATGAGAACTATTAGGGCACTTAGTAATATACATATGGTAATAATCAATACTCACAAGCATATCATACGAAAGTTTCTATAATGTCACCACTTATGTTTGAATATATTTGGATTCACACATTTTACATTATTTCATTCATTTTATCGGTGTTTCTTTCATTTTCTTCCTTGGTTATCCTCTTTTTAGTCAAAATGAATTGTTACATGACTTTAAAATTAATAGAAGTTGTGGATTAGCAGATGAGAAGGAAAGTATTAGATTTTTCCCCCTTCCAATTAAAACAAAGCTGCTTACATTAGCAGATTGAAATTTAATTATCTAAATAAAAAAAAATTATAAATACAGGGCATTTTAAATAGAAATATTCAAGGCAGAAATATTAAAATGCTATTACCTTTTTAATTTTTTTTTTTTTTTTTTGTCCACTCTATTTTTTCCAAAACATAAAATAGTTTTAATTTCCTTTTACTGAATATTTAAAAATATTACAAAATCAGAAATAATATAAAAAGAGAAAGTATCCAAAGAAGTTGAATAATATTTTCTTGTTGAAAAAAACGCACACTTTGAAATAACATAGTTGTAGTTAGAAAAAAGAAATTCAAAAACTTGTTATTAAACAAAATTTAATACAAATAAAACAATAAAAAGTAATCTTTAACAAGAATTATTTTTACATTCATATATATATATTACTGAAATGTAAGTAAAATCACTTAATCTAACAAAAATTATGTATTAAAGTAATCTTTAAATGCATTAAAGTCACACCTTAATACAAAAATAACTCTACCATCACTACAAGAATATGTTATCAGTTTATCTCCCCCCCCCTTTTCATGTAAACAGTAATTATGATATAATAAAATAATCCAAATAAGAATCAATTTTAGCTATGGCATGCACTTCCAAATATTTATAACAATATATATATATATAACATCCAAAAATATATAACATTTTTTTCACAGTATATAATTGCACCTATTTATGAAATGCTGAAGATTAGAAAAGCATTTGTCATATATTTTTTTTTAAATTCAATAAAACAGGCATTTTTTTTCACAATAACTTACAGCTTTAGCTTTAGCCATTCTTAATTCAGCTACTCCTCCCATTGCTTCAAGTCGATTTTTTATTGGAACATATGCCATTGGAATAACTTCAATTGGAATTCCTTTAGTCCAATTTGTTCCCAGGGATTTAGAGTCTTTCCTAATAAAATGAATACATAATTTGTGTATACAATATACTCATTATAACATACTAACTTAATTTGTTTCAAATTACAGTGAAAATCCTTTAACACGGAACTGAGGGGGATTGAAATATCTTTTTAATGTTAGAGGATATTACAAAAAAAAAAAAAAAAAAACATGCATTCAACAAAATTAAGTTACATTTTATTTACATAGATATGAGTATATGCATGTATTTAATAAAAACCATTCAACCATTTGCTCTCTTTTCTTAATTATTGTTGATAAAGTAGAGTTAGTAATACCAAAATCTTTACAAATTTTTGTTTTCGACCTTTTTTTTTTATCAACAGCCTTAAAGAAAGCTCCAACTTCATTTTAAACGAAATAGAAGTTTGCTTTCCCCCATAAGCTTTTTGTCACTGTTGTTTGCAAAAAAAAATTTGGGAAAGTACTTGTCACTGAATTTCATAGCCAACTGTTGACAGATTAGATGTTTTTGTGTTGCATTTGTAGAGGTGGAGGGTGAAAGTAGCTTAGATAAACAAAGTCGGCTCGCATCACAAGCTATTTGGATGGTATTTCAAATCCAAGTTCTTTCTACAAAACAACCTCTCTTTCATTTCATACCCCTCTTAAATCTAGCTTGCACAGTTAGTGTTTTTCCTGCTCTGTTCATTCCCAAAAGGGAAATCTTTTCGTATCAAGAGATTTTCATTTTGTGTTAAGAGGGGAAAAAAATGCATGAAAATATATAGTAGTTTGTAGGGACGATTGTATTATTTCATGTTAACTGATATTTCATCTTAAGCGTTTTTGTGTTACATGAATTTCACTGAAATGCAATCCACATGAATAATATCAGAGTCCTGTTTCATCATATTAAATCAAAACTAGACAAAATGCTAACAAACATAATTAAAATATTTGATAACTTTGTCACATTTTGTACAACCATAATGAAAACATAAAATTTATTTTATTTTTTCTTTTCTCAGCACTTATGTATTACACCATCAAATAGAAAAACATTGCATGACTAAGACTATTTACAAAAAGAAATAGCAAAATTAAAGTGAAGATTGAGTGTGAAAATCTCGAAGCATGGAGAAATGCAAAGTCCTACATTGTATGATTTGCAAGCATAAAATGTTTGTTGCACTTTTAAACTTTGGCTTTTTCCACCCTTTTTGTTCATATTAAGGTTAGGAAAATGCCCTCAAAACAATGAAATATTAAACTGAAGTCAAGGTTTTTGAAATAAGTAAAGTACGCGAAATATATCCGAAAGCAACAAAAACTGTAACAGAACTGACGCTAAAACCCTAAAACACTCCACACTGTTAAGAAAAAGAAAAAAAAAGCAGTAGGAGAGTTATTAGAAAGGCAAATGTTTTATATCAAGTGGAAATTTTATGAGCTATTTGTTAACATTTTGATTATCCCCTCCCCCGCCACAACTGATGAGCAGAATACCAAATCCAGGAAGAATATAAACAAACTGAAGGTCAGGTTACTCTAGCTACGTTCGATTTCAATACAATGGACATAGGGTGCCATGTAGGGGTCATTAAAAAACGTTCCAAAGTCACATTTGCACAAAAATGGCTCCCCACAGCACCTTTGTAAAATGCACATTTGCACCGCCCGCCATAAGATGCGTCCGTGAAGAATGCATATTTGCACTGCCCCTCATGAAGGGGTTAAAAGACACACACAAAACAAAAACAAATGCTAAAAAGCAGTTAATATTTATTATATCTTTAAGTATTAAATAAAGCACACAAAGCCAAAATAACACTCATTAATAAACAATAATAATTGCAAGAAAGAATAATTAGATTACAAATCAGGTACATTTAGCTTAGAAAAAGCATTTCTCTTCTGGAATGTATACAATTCAAAAATTTGTTAAGACATAATGGTTACACACATGTTTTTATTCAGAATGTATCAAAATAAGCACCAATTTTATAAAAGAAATAAAGATAAGTGTGTAATTAGTACAATACTATTAAATATGTCAATTATAAAGTAATCTAGCAGAAACTCTTCTTAAATAAATCCAACAAATTCCATCAAAAATCCTGCGCGATATATATATATAACCAAAACTTTTTCTTTACTATTTATTGTGCTATTATGAATTTCTCTAAAAGCACTTAATAGATGGATAGGTTACTCAGTAAATGAATCAATAAAATAATTAAAAGTTTTTTTGAATGTTTTTACACCAAAGCTTACATATTAAAAATTGATATCCACTTTTTTAAATTTTAAAATACAAGTCACTTAGAATATTCTTTTCTATCATTGTTATAAAAATTTAAGCAGTACAAATGAGAATAGCAACAGGAAAGCATTCTTTGATTTCTTAACAAATCCCTCATAGAATCTCTAAGTTTCTTAAGAATGGTTACTTTTCCTTTCAGTGAAAACCTTTGAATAATCTCCACTATGTTGTTAAAAGCAGAAAAGACAAAATGGAATTTGTGATAGATAATGCCAAAATAACAGTACCAAGTAATAAAGACTTTAAAGGTAAAGAATCATATGCTACATTATAACTAATTTTTATTTCTATCTGCGCAAAAAAACTTTTATATATTATTAGCATTATATATAAGAAAGTTTTAAAAAGCATTATAATGTTTCCCACATAAGAAATATTTCCATACGTTTTATTCAAAAATAATAAAACAAATTGAAATTCATTCCAGTCATAAAAATTTTGTACAGATCAAAAATGGAGGTAGAGGAATCACACACACAAAATAAATATAACATACTAACATAATTTTAAAAATATTGTTGATTTAGACTGTACACATAAAAAGTATTTTGAAATTTTTATAAATATACTTCAAGCAAATATTATGTTTACTTACCTATGATCTGCCACAATAATTAATTTCTTTGTGCAAGAAGCAACAATTTTCTCTTGTGTTAAGCATCCTCCGCCACCTTTAATCAAAGTTAAGTTTGAGTCCACTTCATCAGCACCATCAAATACAAAATCTAACTGAAAATATATCATTAAATCAATTTTCAAGATAAATGTAACACAATAAACAGTTTAAATATATATATTTACATTTCATTTCTGAGAGAGAGAGCTTACAATTATAATTTATTATGTGGAAAAAATAATGATAAATTTACTCATATCAAAGACAGATATACAGATTTATGTAATCCTAATAGATAATAATAATTGAATAGAACATTACTGTTGTAGATAGCAATATACTACAACTCTAATCTAATAAAAAGGGGGAGAGGCACATCAAAATTTCAATTTACAAAATCAATACTTAAAAGTATACGTCTAATGGAGGGGGGGATATATATATTTAAAAGTGAAATAGAATGAGAATTATAGATACATCTAATTATTACCTCTGGAGTTTCTTCAAGGTCACTTAAACATAGTTTATGCAGTCGAATAAGTTGTTTTGCCTGAAAATAAACATAAGAAAAATTATTGATTTTTGATATGTTAAAATGATTTTAATTAAATGTTCACAGGAATAAAATTCACAATACTTATTAATATACATAGTTTAAGCAGTGCTTCTCAAATTATAGAACACACACATCTAGGAATATGTGAGTAGTTTAAAAAGACGACACTGTACTGTAAAACACATCCAAAAATACTCTCCTTAGACATTCATCGTTGTAAAAAAAACAAGGAAAAAAAAGAAAGAAATTGCCCTTCTAGAAAGAAATAACTTTGTTTACAATGAAGCTTTTAAATGATGTCTTTTTAATATATTCATTTAACATTCAATCTTTTAAAATATTCTGCATTTTTTAAAGTGTGATTATTGATTGTTTGTTTATCAACTATCATTATATAATACCTGTATAATCAAGAGATGAATCACAACTATGTTTTCATTAATAATTTTAACAAAAATGCAGGCAATTTTTTTTTTTGGATAAACAAATCAATGCAAAAAGTTTTTTTAGAACTAGATATTTTTTCTAAGCAAACTTAAGTTACCTAATTTTCTTTCTCAAAACAAAAATAAATTTTTTTGTGAAATAATGTCCAAAAAATTAGTAGTTATTGCTACGTTTAATTAGTGATCTTATGAAATTTAATATATAAAAATATCAATTTAACATGTGAAGGAGAAAATTTATCTTGGGTATAAATTAGATTTCAGTTACAAGAGATACTTTGATGACAAATTTAAGGGTCTCTGTAGGCTGTCTTCACCACTTTCAAGCAAAAAAAAGAAAAAAAATGCTGTTTTTCTTTTCAAATAAATTTGTAACACTTGAATACATACACCCAAAAATTATACAATGCTTTTAATATTCAGAAAAATTCCATAAATACATAAGTCTTTCCCTGAAATTGTACAGTGAAAAATTCCTTTAGCATAATACAGAATAAAATAAAATATTTTTTTAAAAAAATAATGCACAAGAAAAAATGGATTAATTTAAACAGAAATGAAAAATGTGATGAAATATGTTTCTTATAAGATGGTAAAACCGGAATATAATACCAGATGTTTCTAAAAGAATATCGGAGTTTTAACGCTTAATAGTATTTATTACATATGACATATAAGTATGACTCGTACATTGAAAGAAAGAGCAACTGAAACAGTTTTGTTTGCTGGCATGTGCACGAAATATATGCTGATTTCCCCCGTTTCTTACCGATCAGCGTGCTAGCAGAAAAACGGCGACTACTGAACAGAAAGCGTATTGTGTTCTCCAGTTAGCAAAGACAGAATCTGCTGTTACTGTGCAATGAGCATTCCGTATAAAGTTTGGTTGTCAACTTCCAAACGATAATAACATTTGTAGATGGCATTCATAACAGTTTGAAACAACTGGCTGTCTTTGTAAAGGGAAAAGTACAGGATGACCAAGGCTTGGCGAAGAGTGTTGCTCAAGAGAGACTTTTTCTTGCGTAGCCCTAAGAAATCAGTTCAGCGCGCAAGTTGTGAATTAGCAATGCCAGTAATGACTGTTTGGAAAGTTTTATGCCAATGCTTAGAATTGATACATCTGTAAGCCTCATGTTATGCAATGTGGAGCATGAGGAGTTTTGAAAATAAATTAAATAAAACAAAAAATGCTTAGAATTACAACTTTATTGTCTGCAGTTGCTACAAGCTCTAAAACCGACAGACCACAGTTTACACTACAAATTCGCAAACATGTTGATTCGTGCTAAGGAAAATTTAATGGATTATATCGTATTCAGTAATGAATCGACGCGTTTCACCTCAGTAGGCTAGTCAACACTCATCATACGAGCATCCGGAGCTTAGAAAATCCTCACAAGGTGCTGGAATTGCAACGAGATTCACCTAAATTGAATGCTTTTTGTGCCATATCTCGGCGGAAAGTGTATGGGCCTTTCGTTTTCGGAGAGCCAACTGTAACTGGTTCTGCCTATCTTGATGCTCTACAACTATGGCTATTCCCTCAATTGGAAGAAAGTGAACCAGGTAACTTCATTTGGCAGGAAGATGGTGCACCACCTCACTGGCATCTCTCAGTATGTGATTGGTTGAACATCACTGGATCGAATCAATAGATTGACTGCAAAAGGCCTAACGATAAAGCTTGTTTCGCATGGCCTCCATGTTCACCCATTCTCACGCCATGTGATTTTTATCTGTGGGAGTTTATTAAGGATTGTGTATACGTTCCTCCGCTACCAGCACCTTCCAGACTTAAGACACAGGATTGAAGCAGCTGTTGCAAGAATTACCCCAGACACACTGAGCAACGTTTGAGTGGAACTCGCCTATCAGCTTAATGTGTACCGTGTGACGAATGGGGCTCACATTGAACACTTGTAAGCTTGTAGGTAAAACTGTTTCAGTTACTCTTTCATTTAATGTATGAATTATACTTGTAAGTTATATGTAATAAATACTATAAAGCATTAAAACTCTGATATTCATTAAGAAATACCCAGTATTAATGTTGGATCCTTTTTATATTTGAAAAAGTGTTCTGCTTTAATATTACGCAAAATAGTTTTAAAAGATTAAAAAAAATCAAAATGATTAATATTATTCATCAAAATATTAAAAATATATATAACAGAATACTTTAGTGCTTAAATTATTAAATTACAATTAAAAATAAACTTAAATATTTTTAATATGCATTACAAATATAATAAACAGAATATATAAATGCCTTTTTAAGAAAAAGAATGAAAATTTTTTTGCTTAAGATAAAGTTAATTAGAATTGCAGCAGCTAACATTTTGTTTTGGATAGCCTTAGATTAAAATGATTACATTTATTTCTTAAATCTAAAAATAGAATTTTTAACAACAAGTTAGAAAATTCTTTTAATCATCGTTGCAATTGTTTTTATCAATTAAAAAAATTACGATTTAGAAACATTCAAGAATATCACATATCAACTTATAGAAATTTAAAATTTTATTCATATTTTAATGAAATACCATTTTTTTTTTAAAAAAATCAACTATTCACCACTGTTTTAGTATTTTGTATTAAAAATATTTTTAATGAAATTAATATAAAAAGGACTTTATATTTGGCTTCAAAATACATATTGCTACAACTTCTTATATATAAATAACAATGATATTAGTAATTTTCACAACATTAAATAAAGAGGAAAAACAAATTAATATTTCAAAAAGAAAAAAATAAATTAGACACTATACATACATAAAACTTATTATTTTTTTAAAATATGAATTAAATTGAAGAACAATTTTAAGGGATTAAATTGGTATCCACAGTACCTGTATTGAAGTTGGTACACAAGGAATCTGCAAATTATCTTTGTGAACTTTCTTAGCTGAAAAAAAAATGATAATTATGCAGCTTTGTTGAAAGCTTTGCAGAAAATTTCATTTTATTGCAATAATATTTATATTAAGAATTAATCAATACATACATTTTTCTTCTGAAAATTCATTCTTTCAAAATAAAATCAATCATTTTACATAATGCACATATCAAATTTATAAGAAAATTTTAGTTTATCTATTGTATCCTTTTGTTTCAGCAAAGTTAGAAAAAAAATCAGCAAAAAAAATTAATTGGTTTTATTAAAAATGAATTGGTGATTTTAAAGTAATTATTTCTGCATTTAAGAAGTTAAGCTCATTAGATGGAAAATGCATAAAAAACTTTGTTCATTTGATAGAAATACTTCCTCCAATTTACATAATTTTTTTTTAAAAATACAAAAGTAAATTCTAAATAAAATGACTTACCAGACAGTCTGATAAAAACATCATTAATTTGGAAGTATAAATGTAAAGGTTGATTCGTTAATATGAGAGCAATGGAACATTGATACACATTTTATATAATTTATATAAATAAAACAATCTTTAATTTTGGCAAAAATGTTTTGATCATAAAGTTGGGTAAAAGTGTTCAATATATATATATTTTTATTAAATAAAAACAGAATAAAAATTCATTGTATATGCAATTAAATAAAATTATTTTTATTACACATTGTCTTACATCAAACACAAAATATTTTTTTTAAAAAATCTGATGTTTTACTTCTAATTAATTCCCTTTCTTTAAATTTGTTTTTCATACAAAATGTTACAGTAAATAAAATGTTAAGTGTAGTAATAAAAATTCTTGAATTCATCTATAAAAATGCTACAAGAGAAAAAGTGAATAATACAAATTTGAATTAAAGCAAAAGTTTCAAAAAACAATATGAAAGGAATTTGAATGATTAGAAAGAAGAAAAAATTAAAATCCCCAAAACAGACAAAAAGATAGTAGAAAAAAAGATCTAAAAAGACACAGAAATAATCAATTCATTGAAGCTATCTGAGACCACCTCAGATATTTTAAGCAAAAACTTGTTATACTTGCTAATCAGCTTGCCAAAAATGACTTGATAACAATAGATAAAGACAAGCTTAACAACTATGAAAGTGATCAAAGAAAACTTTAAACTGAATTTAAGTGAAGATTTCAAGACTTCATTGCCATTGTGAAGTACTTGGATGTTTTCAACATGATTATGTTTCTTAATATCCCAAAATTAGAATTCTACAAGTTTTTGTTGAAATCATATTTTCTCAAATCTGATATCTTATGCCAGAATTATATTTGCCTCACATTTTATAAGTGAATAAGTATTTTTTTACAGTGAAATTTCAAAAGAATTATATCAGAAACAGATTGATGAGAATTTAACTTCACTTCTCAGACATAATTCACTATAGATAGCAATTCGAACTATATTATACGGAACTTAAAAAAATATAGTTAAATTTGTATTCATTGCATTAATAATAAATAGTTTTCAAAATATACTATGTTTTAAGTTTGTTGCATTTCATAAAAAATGCTTGTCTACCTATTTTTTTCCTTTTTGGTCCATTCTTAAAAAATATACTTTCCATAGTTTTAGAACCCTTAAAATTTGTTACATCGTTACTACATTGCATCATTATTTTGGAATATATTATGAATTTTTTTTTAACTCTAAATTACAATGACTTAATCCTACCATGTTCCATTCTTGTCTTTTGTTCAAATGGTTAGAAAAACAAGTAAAAAATTGAGAACTTAGAGACAAACACACAAAGTGATATAATATGTAATTTTTTCAAACAAAATTATCAGTTAAAAAGATGACCAATTAATCCAATCACAACTAAACCAGAACTTACGTTTTGAAATAGCATAATAATTTGAAAATCACTGTAAAAAAATAACCACAAATTTGATGAGGGGAAAATCTATAACATTTTACCATTTTAAAACAGGTTTTATAAATAAATTACATGACTGAAATTTACCTAAATGCTCCACAGCATAAACAATAGTGGATCCACTTCCAATTCCAACAGTGCAATTTCCCTAACACAAAAAAAAATTGTTAAAATTTAATACATAATTTAAGTTTTAAATATGTATGTGCATATATAAAAAAAAGATGCAGTGAAAATCCCTTAACACAAAACTGAGAGGACTGAAATATTAATTCGTGTTAAAGGATATTGCAAAAAAAAAAACATACATTCAAAAAAATTAAATTTTTTAGAGTACATATGCATGTATTTAATTTAATTTAATGAAACAAAAACATTCACAAGAAAACTTAATGAAATTTAATACAAAGTTTTCAAGTTTTTTGATAAGCAAAACATTTATTGAATTTTTCAAAAATAATCTGTTTTTTCTCCACATCGTCTTTTTTAGCATCAGATTGACAACAAATTCTTTGATGTCATCCATTTTGTTATTCATTTCAACATTGGAATGTGCCTCTAACTAACTGTGCATACTTTTCATGATGTTCTTCATTTTTGATTAGAAACATTCCAACCATCTTGAATTTGCAGAAAATGTTATACCCATTTGTTTAGGAAGCTCATTGCTTCTTTCTAGCATTAAAGTTCCTGATATGGGAGCATTCTGAGATCTCACTTATTTGAACCAAGCAAACTAACTCAACTTAACTCAGTGACGCAACAGACCATGAGGGCCAAAGCCTACTGTGCCCAACTCAGTATATGCGACCTTGGGCCCAGAGGTGCATGAGCAGGTGGACAGTCTGACACGAAACCCCCAGTGTTAAGTTTCCAAGCAAGCTTGGTGCTCATTTATCAACCCACTGAAGGAATGGAAGACTGAGTCAACCTTGCTCAGCCCGGGGTTTGAACCTCGGACCTGTGGTGTGGAAGTGCAATGCAGTAACCCCTCAGCCACTGGGCTTCAAACAAATAAAGCAATCTCTAAATCCTGGGCCATTCTCATCCATTGCCTCAAATTTACTCCATTCAAATTGTAATTAACCATTACTGTTTTGCTCTCTTTTTTTTTTGTTGATAATGTTGAGTTAGCAAAACCAAAATCTTTACACATTTTCGTTTTTCATCAACAACCTTAAGAAGCTCCATCTTCATTTTAAGCAAAATAGAAGTTTGCTTTCCTCAGAGCTCTTTACAGTTCTGCTCATTAAAAAAAACTTCTAAAATAGAGAAAGCAGTGGTGTCTTCTGTATTTTCTTCATTCCCAAAAGGGAAATCTTTTCGTGTTAAGCGATTTTCGTTTCCAGTTAAGAGAACAAAAATGCATGAAAATATATAGTAGTTAGTTGAGCCATTGTATTATTTTGTGTTAACCGATGTATCATTTTAAAAGTTTTCACTGTATTACATTGAGTGAATATTAATGTCGCACTGTTCAGCTACACAAGGGCTTTTGATGACGGACCACGTAATTTCGAACCACGGTCAAGTGACGTGGATGACACTGGAGCTGGCACCCCCTCTAATAACTACCACACCAACAGGACACTTAAGCTCTTGACAGATTTAATGTGCATCGCTCCCCTACAGGGCGGGTCTTTAGTGGTACTGGCTCAAACTCGTGAAAAGGCCAGCCACAATCCAATACCTTGACCACTCAGCTACCGTGGCCACTTCACTGTATTAAAATAGCAATGAATCAATAAAAAATATGTTTACAATAACATAATACTTATGTGTTATTCAACAAATATTCAAAATTAAAGATTTAATTCCAATTTTAAATAAAACTTATAACTATGCAAAACAGTATGACATCTAAAATACTAGTATATCAATTTCCAAAAAGTTACTTTTGTGTTACCATAGTACCACTTAAAAATAAATGCAAACATGTTAAAGAAGGATGCTAAATATCAAATATTTCATAAGACATGCAGTGGGAAAAGAGAATAAAAACAAAAATATTATTTGAAGGTTCATAATTTCTTTTCTCAATGCTGTTAAGATTCATTTATCCATGGTGTATTTCAAGGGTCTCCAGCCCTTTGCAGAACCCTAGGTGTTAAGGTTATAGAGAAGGTGCTGTTTCAACAGTGCCGTTATGTAAGTGTATCTCTGGGAGTGAGGGGTTGTGTGTATGACAAGAGAGATAGAGAGAAGCGTTCAAGAGTTTGAGTAGTTTGTGAAGTGTTACGAGGAGTGAGAAATTAAATAGGGGGATAAATGAGTAGTTAGTAATGAATAAGATGTTGGAAGTTGTAAATAAAATTTGTTATTAGAGAGTGGTAGTTAATTGTAGATAGATAGTAGCGCATGCATGCCTCATCAGTACACCAGGGTTACTAGGAACTTTGACAGGGGTTCCACAAGTGAGCACTATTTTCTTAATCAAAGTGCCAAAATTTTAATTTCTATAAAAGATAAAATTCTTAAAAGCAGTTTGCTTAAAAATTAATATAAATAAATATTTCAATAAAATAAAATCTTAACTTTTGTAAAAGTCACTAGCTTCAAGCTTGAATAGATAAATCAGAAGCCTTGCCAATAAAAGAGAAGAAACAGCTTAGCAACATATTAACAAATCTGATATAAAAATCTAAATTTAAGAAACAGCTTCTGAATTTAAAAATTTTCAGAATACACAGAAGTTTTTCACACAGTTATATACATTTTAATGCCATTCTAAACAATGTATTTAAGTAAAAAATATTTCTCAACATAGATGGAAAGAAAAGAAAACTAAAAAAGCAAATTAACACAGAATACGAAATGTGACTGCAAACAGCTTCAATATACCTAGACTTCAACAGTTCGTGTAAAAAAGTCCAAACACATATTCCAATTATTAAATGTAATACAGAGGTAGTATATAACATACAGAGTACAAATTAATGAGTGGTGCTAATTTAATATCCGAGTGCTATGCGCTAAATTGTTGCCTATGTTCACCAAGATGGGCGATAACATTACAATACAACTACATTGACATTTATATTGTGTGGTAATGTGGTCGCCATGGTGTGATGACATATATTACAGTTATAATTTTTGGTTTTTTTCTGCAATAACCCTATTCAGAATTTCAGACAATTTTAATTTGATTTCTTTAAAAATTGAACCATTTTCATTGCAATCATTCCTAACACACACACAATTTACTGCTTCAGTCTTATGTTGTATTTTTTGATATTTTCAAATATGGATATTTCTGATATCATTGGTGAGGAGAACCAATACATTTTTTAAAAAGAATATGAAGGCTGTGCTTTTAATTAATGTTCAAAATTGCATATTCCTTTTTTATTTTACTTCTAAATAATGCATTTTTAAATGTTCCTTGTTTGATGAAATTCATTATAGGAACTCGCAGTTTTTGGAATATTACAAGTTATCAGCAATTATTAACTGATATTCCTTATTGATTAATTTTAATATATATTATGTAATTATTTTATGTTTAAGAAAAAATTATTAATTATTATTATACATAATTACTATTACATTATAAGATTATAATTTTACATATAATTATTATATTATATGATTATAATTTTATATATAATTCTTATTATATTATATGATTATAATTTTATATATAATTATTATTTTACTATGTGAAGCCACCACCCGTGGGGATCTCATTTCTACATTATCTACACGACCCGTTTCTGTGGGGAAGAACAAAGGATCACTCAAATCATTCATTTTTAAAACCTGTTTATTAGGGTCTTAGCTTAAACATAATACACAACAATAATAATTAAGTAAGTTGATCTAGAATGAGAAGACGTAACACATATTACCAAATAGTCGTATACTTGTCCACTGAATCTAACTTTATAGATTAATTTCTCTATCACTAACATACGCCTTTTCCTTACAGCTTATATAAAACTGCTTACCGCTATATCCTAGATAATCAGTTACTTTCTTTATCTGTTCTGAAGTGGTTTTAATCCAACAGTATTACTTATGGCCTCAAACCCACCTTTGGTTCAGCAGTATCAGCACAGCTAGGCTATTTCACGGAGTAAGGCTTCTTCTAACTTTATCTCAAATCACTTTACAGCTAACTCTCCACTTAGCAACTTCACTTCCCACTTAACAATCTCTTCTGTGCATAGACATAGACTCCGCTCTACTGCTAACTTCCAATATATATATGATTCCTAATTTACATAACCACATTCTTCTTGAGTTTGTTGGAAAGAATTGCCATTTCGGCCCCAAAGAAACCACAAGAAGACATTAATAGAAATCACAATATATACTACTATACAGTCGGACTTCTATATAAAGAAGTCGCTAAATCCCCAAAAAAAGTTCATTACACGGAAAATTTGTTATATAGAAGTTCATCTTTTAATTTTCTTTATAAATCACATAAAACAACTTTTAAATTCATAAACACTATATATTAAAAAAAAAAAAAGAAATTATTCACACCTTTTTGTAATTTAATATATATTTATTTTATATATCTTATCTATCAAAAAAAGAAAGGAAAGAAAAACTGCAAGGAAAGTTTCTTGACTCCTTTATCCACTTTCTGAAGAACTGAATTTTTTTATTTGATGCTCTAGCATGAAAGTTGCGACATTTTTGAGCTACAAGAAATGAAGTTATCAGTATGACTGATCAACATTACAAACAAACAAAAACTAGTTCAAGGACACTGGGACATGAGACACCTGCACTGAGGGTAAAAGGAAATATCGCAGATGTTTCTTGTGAACTGGACAATGCGGGTTAAAAGTTGCACTTCTTGGATGAAACACCTAGAACTCCATTGCTCTCTGTGAATTAGGCACCTAATAAAACCAGTTCAAGATTTATGACCACCATAAAATGTGTTAAAAGAGAGAATAATGAAATGTCCAGAAATACTTTAAGAATAGGGAAGAAAAAAATTGAATCACAAGAGGAAAAGTTCGTTATATAGAAAATGGACTTCGCTATCGGGAGGTCATTTTACGAAGAAAATTGTAAAATGTTCTTGGTTCCAGGAAAAAGTTCGCAATACAGAGGTTCGATTGTATTTATATTAATTATTGATTGATATTGGTTATTTTCAATCTATTTCTATATTTGAAATATATACAATAGTTTCAAAGTAGTTAATTAAAATTATTTTCCTGACAATTTGTTATAGCTATGCCGCCATCTTGGATTCCAAGTCACTTGACAACAAGCACTGCTTGGCACGATTCCTTACTCAGAGCATAATACTCCTACATCAAATTAGTTCCAAAATACTTATAACATGTTGATCTACTTTAAATATTATTTCATAATATATTCTTCTAAGATTTGGATGGAGTTCCCCAGAAACACCTTATAGTTTTAAGGGTTCCTTGAGTTGACAAAGTTTGAAGACCACTGTTGTATGGGATTGAATTCAATTGAGTTTTGTAACTGTAGGTGTTATACAGATCATGCTATAGTAGATTTGAATGACTGTATGAGGGAGTGAGGTCTTGATTCTTTAACATCTCATAAAATAAAAATTTAATGGATAGGGCAACCAAAAACAGAAGTCCATTCACAAGAAGAAAAAATGTCTTTTTGTTTATCTGGGCACAGGCAATAAATTGCCAAATGTTGCTATGAGCCCCAGATAAAACATCACCAATTGCAACTGTTTACTGGCATTGTCTCAACATGGTTTTCAGTAATAATTCAGTAAAAATAGCAACTAACAATAAGTAGATTTTATTTGTGCATATTTTGTGTGTCATCACCGGAAGTATCTACTTGGCAAGATTTGTACCTAACTAATCAGAGTACCAAGAAAAGCAATATATGAAAATCTCAGTACATATTTGGAGATTTATGCTGAGAAACTAAAGAATGTTTTCTGTCCCCATTCTCAACGACTGAACTAAAACCTTGCTGACTGTGATTCAGGAAAATATCATATAACACTTGGAAATGAATAGTATCATGCTAAAAAAAAACAATAACAGGAAAAGCACCTGAAACATATTACTATAAAGAAGGAATTTATTAATAAGAGAGAATAAAAATGTTTTATAACTAGGAATAACACACACAATTAAATGAACAATATAACTTACATAATACTAAAGAGAAATAAATCCAGTACCTTACAACACTATATATCAGCATTTCTCAAACTTTTTTTGACCTGCGGACCAATAAAATGGGGAAATTTTTTGAAATTTTAATAAAAAAAAAAAATCTGTGTTGAGTATTGATGAATTACTATATAAATTAATTGTAGCTTTTACATCATCATTAAAAAAAATTTTAATGCAAAGAAATTACATTTAAGTAAATAAATTCTTAGGGAAAATTACAAAAAAAAA
>BMAV01008784.1:75746-115632 GCA_019973955.1 Trichonephila inaurata madagascariensis | reverse complement strand
AATTATGATGGATATTTTAAAAGAGTTCACTTTTTTCAAATATTTAAAATTATTTCAGCATGATTACAATTTGATTACATCAGTAGTAATAAACAATTGTCTTATAAAAAAATATAGAATTTCTTATAGCTCATATTTTTTTTATTTTGATGGATTAAGTCTGAAAAATATGAATTACTATTAAAATTTGTATTTGGCAGCACCTATATTTTTAAATGTATATGTATAAATGTTTCTATAATCATTTGGTAAGTGTTATACTGTCAGTATGTTTTTTGCATAATATTATTGCAGTGTAAACTAACAAAATGGAATTGCACACAAAGGACTGAAAGGTACCTATGTAGTAATGTCACCATAGAAAAATTAGGGCCACACAAATTGCACTATGATATCAAAACAAGAAGATTCTTACTTGAATAAAAAAACTAATCACACTCGTACAGATTTTGGTGGAAAATGGAGTGATCTGTGCCATACAAATTTTGCTGTTGTGATATTAATATTTAAATATCAACTGAAATTGTTTTGTTTTTTCTATTAATTTTTTAAATATATGTTGTACTTTTATGTGCTTTCATTTTTAATTTCTTCCAAAATTCTAGATGAACTTTCTAAGATTCTATATCATTATGAGCACTAATTTTTTAAATAATGATAATACCTAGAAATTATGCATTCTTTTGCACATAAGAACATTAATTATTGATATATTTTATTTTAAGCAATTCCATGGTAAATTTTTCAAGATATAAAAGAGTCAGTCTAATGAGGAGGGAGAAAAAGGCCTGTACAACTGAATGTAGCAGTTATTATATTCAGTATTGTAATCAGTACTGGGAAAATATTTTTGCCACAAAACAGAAGTCATAATGCTACTTATTAATATACTAGTTGGTATAACCATTCTTCGCACGGGTGAACTGAAAAATTCAACAACACAGATTGAAGGTTAAAGAAGTTTTTTAATGTTAATTTTGCGTGAATTGCAAGTTAAACAAACAAAAAAAAAGATTTTGCATATCTCAGCTGAACAAAAAAAAACACCTTTGTTAAATTTTAAGTATGTAGATCTAATAGCAGATAAAAAGGATTTTTTTTTTATTTATAACTCCCCGTAACACTCTTGAGGGTCGATTTTTGAAAATAACTCCCTAAGCTGATCTCTGCTCATCAAAAGTAACACATTGTTAAAAGTTTTGTGCAATGAACTTAAAATAGTGTAAATAATTTATATCTGAAAATGTAATGCATTAATATTACTTTATGTTGTATTTATTTTATGTTAAAATTGTAATATTCCCAAGCAATGCCGTTCCTTAAATTATAATGGCGATTCGATGAAAAACATAGCGAAATGTTAACGATAGTCAAGTAGGCAAATGTCTAGCTACTTTCATAGCTCGAGCTTTATTAAAGCTTTGTAAGACCCACTGTGTAGGGGAGCGATGCACGTTAATACTTTATATACCACATAATGATTTACTGCAGTTTTTTCATACAATAAATTTTTTTTGGATCACTACATTGAAAATTGAGGGATATACATAAACAAAATACTCCACTTTGCGAAATTTAATCTGTTAGAGCTAATAAATTAATTAAAGATATTCCACTGTAAAATTAATTATATATACCGTTCACTTAAAATAAATAGTCAAATCGTTTTCTAAGGTCTTCATTAACATACAAAAACATAAGACACTTAAATTTTGACATAAACTATTCGGGGCAAAAATAATAATCTTTGCAATGTGCTGAAAACGCAATACCTGCTACAAAACTATTCGCCTTCCCCACTAAACTACTCATCATAGAACCCGTGCTGCCATAAATCTTAGAAGAGTGGATTTCAAAGAATATTCCTGCTAAGTATTGGTAGGATATTCCTTCTAAGTTGGTGTGGTGTGGTAGTTGGGAGAAGGGGGTTCCAGCTCAGGTGTCGTCCACGTCACTTGACCATGATTCAAAATTACGTGGTCCGTTGCCAAAAGCCCTCGTGTAGCTGAACAGTGCAACGTTAATATTCACTCACTCCAAAAAATACAGTACAAAAGTTATAATTATTTTTATACTTAAAAATGCAATATCTGCCTATTCAATTAAAATTTTAGCGTTATAATTAACTACTAACCACAAACAAATTTTGAAAATTTGTCTAAATGATGTAGTGTGAAAGAGAAAGTTTATTTTTTTTAAGTACCAGAACCGATAAAAGCATTTATTTTGAAAAAAGATCAATTTCTTACTACCAAATGTGCATAATAAAATCATAAAAAAAACAAAAAAAACATTCAAATAAAGAGAGATTTATAACAACCCCTCCCTTCAAAACCTAGTTTTATTCTGAAATAAAAAAAAAATAGGGATTATGTTGGTCACAGGAATTAATTAGAAGCGAGCACCTTGCGTAGCCAAAACAAAAAGTGTTTCTTCACAAATAAAATATAGATATATATGCTGTCATAAGCTTTTTCGCAGCGCATGCCAGAATTGCTTGCAGATGGTAGAATTTTTTCCTACTCTACAAATATCATAATATTTTGGACACTTCACACAATATCTTTATAAATTATAGCCTATGTGTTATTCTGATGTATAAGCTATATTACTGTAAAGTTTCATTAAAATCCATTCAGTTGTTTTTTCGTGAAAGACGGACAAACATCCTCACAAACTTTCGTATTTATAATATATATCTAGATTTAAATATTTTCTATTTGTATATGAAACAAATTAAAATTTGAAAAATATCTTGGGAAAACTCTTAATAAAATTGCTAAGACCAAGATGAAACTTGGTCTGTACTGTTATATGGAATTTTTTTAAAAAATTCTTAAAAAATTTAGCATTTGCTTAGAAGAGAAAGTTTTTATAAGTGACCTTTTTTAGGTTGACACCCTTTCTCTCTCAGCTTTGTATTTTCATTTCTAGAATAATAGGAAACACACAAAATTTTCGGATTACCAAGAAAAGAGGTTTTATGTATAAATAAAATAAACTTATTCCTAAAGTTTAGGAGGAATATCTTCTAAGGAAGAAAATGTAGTGGAGTATTTCCTTAGTTTCTGAATCATTCCATCACAAAAAGAGTGTGTTATTGTAAGAATATTTCTATTTACAAGGGATGATCAAATGAAAAAGTACAAAACAACACAGTGGGTACAAATGTAGACTTTATTCAAAATATACACCATAGGCCTGAGCACAACGATCCCACTGATGAACAAGCCGCAGGATTCCTAGTTCCCAGAATTCCTGTAGCTGTGATGAGACCCAGTCCTTCACAGTGTCCTTGAGTACGTCGTTCGAGTTGAAGCGCTTCCCTTTCAGGTGTTTCTTCCATGGACCAAACACATGGAAATCGCAGGGCAACATGTCCGGACTGTGGTCCAACGTCTCCCATTTGAATTTGTCCAGTTCCATTTGTGTGACTCTGGAGACATGTGGACGCGCGTTATCAGGGTGCCGAACCACACCCTCCGTGAGCAGCCCCTGTCTTTTGTTCTTGATGGACCTGTGTAGGCGTTGGAGTGTCTCACAGTATACATCGGAGTTAATGCTTTTTCTGTGCTCGAGGAATTCCACAAGTAGCGGATCTTGAACATCGAAAAAGACAGTGAGCAACACCTTGCCGGCTGACTTCACGGCTCTGAACTTTTTAGGGGGAGGTGACGACGCATGCTTCCACTGCATGCTGTCCCGCTTTTTCTCTGGCACGTAGTGATGGCACCAGGTCTCATCACCTGTGATGATCCGCTTCATGAAAGTGGGGTCTTCCTGATACCGAAACAGATGTTGCAGTGCTAGTCCCATACGCAGTTTCTTTTGCTGGTTGGTGAGCTGCTTCGGAACCCAAATGGCACACACCTTCCGAAATCGCAACCTGTCGTGAACAATTGTCCACATGGTTCCATAGCTGACATCCACCTTCAGCGCCAACATTCGCAATGTGACACGCCGATCACTTCTCACTAGGTCGTCCACCTTGTTGATGAGATCGCTCGTGATGACAGTGTTTGCCTGGCCTGGTCATCACCCACACTCTCACGGCCTGCACGAAAACAGGCACTCCATTTTCTGACAGATTTGTCAGAGACACATTTCTCCCCGTAAATGGTCACCATCCACCGATGAATAGCTGCCAGTTTCTCACCTTTCGCTGTCAGAAATTGGATAACACTTCGCTGCTCCTCAATCGTCGAATTTTGCAACACGAACATTGGATTCCGCTTTTTATAAGAGCCTTTGCTCTCTCCTGCTCATGCGGGCGGCCACGCATGATCCGATCCCAGTCAGAGCCTCCAATGGCTCCCCGAGATTTCTCGCTACATTCTCCCATGGCGGAATATGCAAATATTTAACTCTTTCATTTTTATGTCGTTTCATACCTTTTCATTTGATCACCCCTTGTACTTAGAGACAGACAGTCTGCTTCTTGGATAAAGCAGTTTTCATAAAACATTTTAATTATTTTTTAAAGTTAAGATAATGAATTAAATTTTATTGTTTATAGAAATAAATTGGCTCAAATTTCTCAAAATCTTTTCCAATTTACTGCAATTAAGTGGAAGGTTTAAAATATTGAAAAAGATTTCTTACTGATAAGTTTAATATATTTTTAATAAGCATAAAATACAAGGACAAAAGTAGTAATAAATTAGCTTACTTTCTTATTTCTCACAAGGAAATGTACTTGAAGCATGCTCTTAGAACCTCCACACTTATATCAAACTAAAGCTCAAGGTTGTCTTTTCTTTATATCTCAGTTTTAAATTTACCTCTAATTATTTAAGAATTTTTTAAATTCCCATTGTTATTCATCCCAAAAAAGAATTTATTTTCCAATTTTATTAATCACATGTATTTAAATTTCAAAAGTTTGATGATATCTATATTGTAGATAGTGATTTGTAGTAATACTTATGACATTAAAATTACTTTTAATTAATATTGGGATTAATGTAAATCTACATTTTTTTCATTCAAGCGATATCTCCGTTGTAAATAAATAAAATGGAAGAGATTTCAAAACTACAAAGATTCAATCCGGAGAAATTGATTGAATTATGTCGTATGCATTTAACCTTCACTTTGGATCTGCATGATGATGAATTTTCTGCCTTAATGAATAAATGTAATGAGAAGAAAAAACCACGTGGATATTTTAGTCGTTTTGTGAAAGGTAAGTTTTTTTTTAATATATATCTTTAAATGTAATTTTAAATACATTAATTCACTAAAGGATTTTTTTTTCTTCATATCACAAAATTTGAAAAATTCCTTTGTCATTTTGTTGTAATTAATTAGTACAACTAATTGAAAGGGCCCACCACGTTGTCAGAATTGATGAGGACTGCACCATTAAAAAAGTCTCCAATGCCCAACCAATTGGCACACAGAAAAAAGCAGGCCAAATCTAAAATGGATTGTTGACCTAGGAAAAGATCTCTGGGTTTTGGGAACTAAAAATTGAAGAACATTAGCAACAAGAAGGTTGGCCTGGAAAAAGCTTCTTGAGAAGGCCAAGGCCCTCCCTGGGCTGTCGAGCCACTGCAGAAGGAAGGAAAGTTTCATTATAATGAATTACAGCTATTGCTGGGATATATTTTAACATTCTTTCATTGAATACCTAACAAATTTATATATAAGGATACTGTTACATAGATCGGGGTTTGAGAATTTTATGCTATCAGTCTCAAAGAGCCAGACAATTCTTCAGGAGTGATGAAAATTGATTGTAGAAAATCAATCCTTGAAATACAGGATACAGCTGTAAAATTCGCAAAATAAATCCCAGAAGTCCTTCACACCTTCTACAGTACTTACACAACTATCAGTGTCTAAAAATACAAATACGTAATGTTTAAGATTATTTGCAAGCACTCGCTTGATAGTAGTAACTAATCACTAGTCGACTCTTCAATGGTCAAAACAATACTAACTCATCTTCAATGAGCAGTTCCTATTTATAGTCTGAACAGATCTTTCTTGAAAGATCTGCTTATGTTATAGATATTGCTATTAGTAGTTTTCTCCAGAAGCATCCATATGATTGCCAGAAAATGATGCCAACTTGGCTTTATCCTTAAGTTTCCATTGAATGGCCATTATAATGTAAGGAACGGCGTTGCTTGCAAATATTACAATTTCAGCAGAAAATAAATACAACAAAATAAAATTAATGTATTACACATCCAGATCTAAATTATTTACTCTATTTTAGACATCCATTACACAAAATTTGCAATAATGTATTTTAGAATAATAAAGTTGCTTAAAATGCAGTGAATTGCATATAATTCTTAAATCTTTTCTTATTATGTATGGATCTAGAATATTATGCAAGTGCTGTGAGAGTTAACCAATTTTCATATTACTGACAAGTGATACACTGCATTCAGTTAAAGACCAACTTTTTATGTTAAACATTTTGATTAATGCAGAAACAATATTAATTTGCCTTTAATGTAACTCTATAACTGTACTAGCTAAAGTGTTTAATATCACAATTTAAAAGATGGGGAGTTTACTTAATTGTATTTTGTATAAAGTTATTTTATGCTTTGTTATTACCATACGTTAGATGGGTTTAACATCCTATGGTTTGTCGCAAGTTGAAAATATATTTGTCTAAATTGTAAACTTGACATAAAAGTTGTTTTGACCATTTTTTAATTTTTTTTAAAAAAAAATAGTAGAATAGCAAAAATTATTGGAATAAAATGTTACACATGTAATAATACATATGCTATTTATCTTAAATTACATTGCATATCTTGTAGAAAAATCTGTATCTGAAGTTATGCCTCTGAATCAAGAGACGATTTCTCACATTTATCAAATTATTGAATTTTTGGGCAGAGAAATTAGTAAGTAATTACTTCTACATGATAATGTTTGTACTTATTTTTAATGCCTTTAGAAATTGGTTTTATTTAAAATTTTCTTTTTAGATATTTGCAGAGAAGGCTTATTTCGAAAAACAGGTAGTTTGGTACGACAGAATGAGCTTAAAACTTTGCTTAGAATTGGAGAGAATATAGATTTTAGTTCAGGACTTTACACTGTACATGATTGTGCTTGTGTTTTAAAATGTTTTTTAGCTGAATTACAGGAACCTTTACTGTCAGAAGCACATTATTCAGCACATTGCCAAATTGCAGGTAATATTTTAGTTAGTTGTTATTGCTTTTTCAATGCTGATAAGAAAGTATTGATTTTATTCCTATTTGCGGTTTATATGTATATTATATGTTTTTTTTTAAATTCATTTTATCTCCCATAATCTTGTAGGAATAGAAAATCTTTCATTTTTAATGTATTTTATAAAATTTAAAAAATACACACAATCAGCTGTATATTTTCTTAAATTTTAAAAAAAATTATCGTTTTTTAATGAAAAAAATTGTTTATTTTTTTTATGGATTATGTAAACTAAAATTTGATAATACATCAACATTATATTTAGAAAAACACTTTTTTACATTTGTAAAGATTAAATTAATACCGAATATTTGCTTATTATACTAATTCTGTTTTTACAAGATGGATATCTCTCTTCTCCAAAAATATGTGTAAAAAATTTAATGCATCTATGAAAAAGTAGCAGATTGGTTCCAGAGTCTTAGGAAATCAGCAAAAATAATGTAATAAACTTATGAGTTTTAATGTTAAAATCTTAAACCTTATTATTTCATAAAGATTATACTTGTATCATGCAAAGAATGAAAAACATGCCACTAATTTATAAAAGCAAAATAACATGATTACACATAAAAAGTTTTTGTTATCACTTTCTGACGATGAGGACATACATTTTCATAACATTGCAACATTACTGCTATCATTAGAAATGTCATGGTTATTATCTTAATGCTCCATTGGTAAAATTCTTTCTGTAATCTTTTAAATAAAATTAGAACTAGCCTTCTGTTGGGCTGATGTTTCAGCAGATTGAAGAACAAATTCAGCAACTGTTTGTGTTTTGGCTAAGCCATTGTATAATTCTCTGTTAGAGGACATTAAGGACTCCATATCAGATTGCTTGTCAGCTCATTTCTCATTATGTGACTATATTTTTGAACTTTGGTGCAAGCATTATCCAGGTTTTATTTTTAAAAAAACATTGCAGTTTTCATGTAAATTTTGTAGCATCCTGTTTTATATATCTTTTTTCACCCCTTTAAATCCATTAAAGAATAATGAAGAATCCCATTTAAGAATAATGGTTTCTATTTCATGAGTAGTAAAAGAATGCTCTATCTATATGATGATCATAAATTTTGCAGTTAAAAAAAGCATGCATGTAAAGGGTTTGATTTGCTGGAGAAGGGATACTTATATTGCAAAAGAAAAAAATTTATAAGATAAAAGTAAATGCTTCTTTCATTTAATATTTCATTTTTTTTATTGTTAGACTGATCTTTACACTTTTTAAATATACAGAGAGAGAGATAATTTATATTTGGATTAGAAACGTCTTTAAAAGTTAATAATAGCAATAAAAAGCATTGTTTGGAAAGTTATTAAACAAATGTATTTATTAAAATTTGAATGAAGTTATTAAGAAATTTTTCAATATTATAGCTTTCTGGTTGAATAAATTCTTATTCAAAATATTAAATATTTTGAATAACGAGGTTTGTTTTCTTTTTTTAGATATGTCTAATGGTGACATGCCACCTAGTCAAAAGAAAAATGTGTTTGAACGTCAATTGAAAGCAACAAAATTGTTACTTTTATTATTACCTGTTGATAATTATTGTCTTTTGAAGTATTTACTTTTGTTACTTAATCAAATACAAAATGCTCAAGAACAAAATAAAATGACTTCTGAAAATTTAGCTACATTATTTGCTCCACATATTATATGTCCACGAAAGGTAATGTTAATGCTTTTTATTGAGATATATTTTTAATGCATCACAATTTTCTTAAGTATAATGTTCTTTTAATGTAGTGCCATTGAAATCTGTAAAATTTTTTATAGATGCCACCAGAAGTTCTGAAGGAGAGTTTTCCTCGAATGGTTAAATGTATTGCATTTCTTATTGATAATGCTACTGTACTGTTTGAACCTCCGGAAGAATTGGTTCAAGATGTTTCTATTTACCTCCAAGAAATGTCATATGAAGGGCCATTGCAATCTTTAGATACAGGGGTATCATATGATAAAACTTTTCTTTTGAAATATTTTGGATGTTTGTTATTATAACATAAAAGATATTTATGCATAAATATACAAGCATTAAATTCCACTATTGTTATTTGTGCAGATTTTGTTTAAATTTCTCGTATAATGTTTATCTCTTATAATATAGTATATTTTAAATCTCTGTTAGATTTCTTTGTTTGTAATGTACAGTTAAGTTTCTTGAAAAATTTTGTTTGATTTATCTGTATAAATTTATGATAAGGGAAAGGCTGAAGAACTGAAATATACGTATATTTAATTTCATATACCATATTGAATTGAAAATGTTTTTTGATTATAAAATTCTTTAAGGCAGATACTGGCCTGTAATTTTATACTTTTTTTTAAATTGTCTTTGTTTAGAAATAAATTTTTCTTTTTAATTCTGAAAAGTACTAAGCCTATAAAAATTATTATTCAGGTTAACATAAATACGCTGTATATACAATAAAATATACAAACTTCATTTTGAGAATTACCATATATGTGGAAAATAATACAATAGATGATACAAATAAGTTAATCATGTAATAGCTAAATAAAAGTTATCAAATTATGTTTTTAAAAAATCTATATAATACATTTTTGCTCATTGATACTTATTTTCTCTCACACCACATGAAATGAAATCCTTTATTTAGAAATTATATCGTTAATATCATTAGAAACATTTTGAGCAAAGCTTCAAGCAAAATTTGTTGTTGTTACTTATGCTGCCTGATCGACAGTAACCTCAGATCAAGGCCCACGGAATTCATCGCAGCTAAGGGCTAAATTTTTACGCTTGTCATTAGCCTTAGATTTGAGCACCATGCAAGTGACAGTACGATTTTGCTCCGTTCCACCCTAATTTTGAGGGATAACACCTTGGAGGTGGTCAGTTGCCTCCCACCTCTCTTTCCTTTCCACCAACTTCACAAAAGGACTTGCGGCTCGACAGCTATTTAGAGTAGCCCCATGCTGCAAAGGCACTATACATTTACAAACATCCACGCCTTCTTTGGGATTTGAACCCAGGCCCTACGGTATGGCATCAGCATCTCAAGTAAGATTTAAAACATATGATTTCTATGTGTTAGATATTTCTTGCAAAAAGATTTTAAAAAATTTAGAAATTTTTCGAATTTGTTTATTGCTCTAACATTTCCTGGGAGATCTTGGTCTCCCTGAATAATAATAAATTCACTTATTACATTATTGTATGAAAGACAAGTTATTTATGAAGTCAACTAAAGGAATTTCTGTAAATTAAAACATATTGTTTTTGAGTCATATAGAAGAGATGACAATGATTCCAATTAACAGTTTTGTTATGAAACAGCTTTCATTCTTAGAATTTTTAAAATGATTTTGATTATAATATTTGAACTTCTTTATCTCATTTATTATAATAAGATTCTCTGTGAATGTTATTAATTATTAGTCAATTTTAAAACTTTTCAACCTTACCAACTTATATTCTTACCGTTTACTATTTTTGTTATTGACTCAAATGCTTTTCTACAATTTCTAACAAAATGCCCGATTTAATCTCTAACTGCTATTTTGTTTCTTTTTAATTTTTGGTCTTGTTTTTTTATTCTGTTTGAAGTTCTTTACAACTCCAATTATTTGAATTAAGAATATTTCTGAAAAAAAATGAAAAAATCTCAAAAAGAACATTAAAAAAAATACATAATAATTTCAAAAAGGTGCCTAATATAAAATTTAATGCTAAATATATTTATTAATTGAAGCTTTCATTACACCAGCTTAAAGGGTCAAATTGGAGGATTTGAAATGCAATTGCTTTATTGTGCATTTATATAAATGATGATTATATAATCAATTTATGAAATATAAAATTAATTTTAAGAGATAAATGTAAAATCTGTTCAGTAGAAAGATAGCTGCCTGCTCCTAAATGCATTTATTTCTATGCATTCCTATGTTTACCCACTATACATATATATTATTCACTGTAATTAAATGCTGTTTTCACTGCTTAAATTGTTTGCTTTGTATTTAGGGTTTAGCATTAAAAATTCATGTGCTTCAAAACAACTTTATAATTATTTTTGTTCCCTTAAAGAAGTTTAATTTTGAAGCTATGTAAACTCTTTATTTCATTTTGTTGTGTATGATACATATCCATATTTATCGTACCATATCATAACTTCTTTTGTATAAATTAAATTTTGTCATTTTGTCACATCAGATATTATTTGTATTGTTCAGTAGCAATGGAATATCCTTAATGATGTCTTAATTATTAATAACACTTAACAAAGGGATACTCTGATTTTGAATATTGGTTATTTTCTTCCAAATCTTTTTGTTGGCAATCCAAACTTGCACTCTATTTTCTTTCAGCCATATTCTCTATTGAAACTTTTGGTAATAGCAGGTTTACCACAATTGGAATAATTAATATCTAGTTTTTACATCAAAATCCTAATAAACATGGAACATTTATGCTTTATTAAATAGTTACTTTTGCATATACCGTGTATACAGACTTGTGATGTATTACATTAAATAGCTTTCTTTCATAGTAAATTAGAAAACTTTTTCAGAGTCCTGTCAAAACTTTAGTCACTTTTTGTAAACGGGCTAACTGTGATGAGCCACAACCTGTTGATTATACAAATAAGGCATTAGCTGAGCTGCATACATACATAGAGAGTCTGCCTAATTCATCAAGAAAAAGGAAACTGATTAAAAAAGTAGAAGTACATTTATTTTCTATTTATTAGTGTTATTTCAAATTTATATTCTTTAAAATTATGTTGATATTATTTTTGAAAATATTTCATTTTAAATTTGACCCATACAGTTTTTCAAGTAATACTCTAACATTTTTTTATGAATTATGTACCACTGTTATTTAGCAAAACTGAATATACCATTTTCTTAAATAAATTATTGATTATTTTAAGAAGAAAAAGAAATCTTGTTCCTACAATTTATAAAACAAAGATATGAATTATTGTTAGAGAAATATATATATATATATACTTTTGGTTCCTCCCCCAAAAAAAATTTATTGACAATATACAAGAACAAAAATCAATTCTTCCTACATTCTGATTTTGAGAAAATATAATATTCTGAATTTTTCTTTTTAATTTATTTATTTTGGATCTTAGCCCCTTAACTGCCATTGGCACACATATACACCACCCTCAGGCATTGTGTTCTCTGCCCTGGCATATATATACGCCTTTCCGAATTACAAACTTTTGCATTTCCTGGCTATCTGTAAAACTATCCTGAAGGCTTTGAAATGCAGTGCAATAACCCTGATAGTTGTTTGCTAAGTACTTATTTATTTCAGAGAAAGATTTACTTAAGCCTTCTTTTCCCCCCGATACATTGCATAACTGCTCACACCCGTGTAAAAAACAGTGGCAGCAGGGAGTGCATCATGCAACCTTTACTCGGCAGTTAAGGGGTTAATTAAGTAAAATGTTCATGTTTAGAAAAAAAAAATTTATTTTATAGTTTTTTTTATTTTTTAAAAAAATGTTTATATTATTTGGGACATATGATTGCTTTAGTAACAATAAGAATCATTCAAAGTAAATTTCAAAGTTTTATTTTAAATTAATGAATTTGGTTATTAAAAGGAGTATATTATATACACTGCTGTTTGTAAAAAATGCAACACCATGAAGGAATCATCAGAATTAAATGAACTTTGCAGCAAATATCAACTATAGGATGTTACGTAAAATAGTAAAGTTTCAGAGCCACTGCGCATGCGTGGAATTTACAGCGCCCTCTGAACTGATGCTGAAACTGTATAAATAGAGGGCTGTAGCAGGACCTGTTGAAAATAGTTCATGGTTATTTGTTAGTGGTGAACACTTAGTGAGACCTCAGTATGCCTCCACAACGAAATAAGGAGAAATTCCAACAACTTATGGAGTTTGAACAGGGGAGGATTATCGGCCTTCCAGTTGGAGAATTTTCCTATCGCGCAATAGGAGCTTGTGTGCAGCGGAACAGTTTCACAGTTGACGTCTGCTGCACCGTGGATTGCGTGCAAGGGTGCCTTTATACAGGATCCCCTCACGGCAAACCATTGACAGCTGTGTCTAGAATGGGCTCATGAACACAGAGCCTGGCAAGCTGATTGGCACTAAGTTGTCTTTTCAGATGAGTCATGCTTCAATTTGTGGGACCATGATGTCCGCATTCATGTTAGATGCTATGCTGGTGAAGGCTGCCTAACACCGGGAGTTATGGTTTGGGGTGCGATTTCCTATCATGGATGATCCAATTTGCTACAAATTGAGGATAATCTCAATAGCAACAGGTATGTCTGTGAAGTGCTACAGCCCAAGGTCATTCCCTTCCTTCAAGGCATCCCTGGAGCTATCTTTCAGCAGGATAATGCACGCCCACATGTTGCAAAGACTGTTTGAGACTTCTGTTCAGCCCAACACATGCAACTTTTCCCTTGGCCTGCATATTCGCTAAATATGCTGCCTATTGAGCACATGTGGGATTTGGTTGGTCAGCGTCTCGCTCATGATTCACGTCCTGCAGCTTCAAAAGACAAACTTTTGCTGCACATACAAGCAATATGGAATTCTCTTCCACAAGCAAACATTCAAAATCTGTTTGACTCCATGCCACATTGTATAGCAGCATCTGGTGGCTACACTTAATGTTTTTTTGCTTTGAAAATTTCGTCATTTATTTGACTAATACAAGTTGTTTGTGTATTGAGTTTCATTTATTTTTGACGATTCCTTCATGGTGTTACATTTTTTACAAACAGCAGTTTGTATGTAAACTGTATCTTAAATTTTTCATAAATTTATAATTTTCAATTTAATATTTGCTTTATTTCCATTTTTTATTTAAAAAACTGATTTTTTTTTTAACTGTAAAAGCAATTAAAATTTGTATTTTTACATTATATTATACATTTTTGTAACTTTTTAATCATTTTTTATTGTGTATAAAAATCAGTTACATTTTTCATAGTATTCATCAAAATATTATTTTATATATTTAAAATATATTCTTTTTTAAATTTTCTAATTTTATATAACTAATAGTTTCAGAAAGAAAATAATATTGAAATAAACAATGAGCGACCAAAAAAGCATGCTAGAAGTCGATCTGTTGGAGATGCCATAAAGGTTACATTTTATTCTTATCATTTGCTAAAAGTAGGACAATCTTTTAAATTAACAAATAAAATATTAGAATTAAAGTCAGTAGTATTAACCTAGTTTTTCTCCCATCTTTTGTAATTATATATCCAGAAGCAATATGGTATATGGCTACTTTTTGAATATGTATTTGCTCTAAAATAAGTCAGTTAAGAAGATATACAGTTTTGTTTTTTACATTTGGTTAAGTTGATTTCTGCCTGAATTTTTAGTTATCACATTAGGATTTAAAATTTCTTTTTTTTTTTCCCTTTAATTAAAATAAAAAAATACAGAAATATAGAAAATTACAAAGAATTAAATTTTTTGTTAATTATATTGGCTATTTATGCAGTAAATTAATATACATATTGCAACAATTTTTCTTATTTATCATTTTAAAAAGTTAAATTTTTAATATTTGCTGCAAAAGTATGCTTTGGTACAAACAGTTTCAATGTGTTAAAATAAATTTTTTTACATTTTTCATTTTATGCTCTGGCATGCATAATTGCCCATATTTTTAATTTAACATGTTGAAAAATATACATAATAGCAAAATAATTTTAATTGATAATTTTATTTAAATTTCTCACTTCTTATGTATACTACTAGTCATTATTGTGTGCATGTAATTTGATTATCTGTTTTTCTTATATTTCTTTTAAATTTTACAAAGGGGTACTTTTTTAACTTCTCAATTTATTTATGCATTATATTTGATCCTCTTTTTAAGTTATAAATTAATAGGGTAAATATTTTTACAATCTTTTCAGCTTTCATAAGTATTAATGTGGAAAATAAACTAAAGAAATTAATTCTGCTAAAATGAATTAACCACCATGACAGTGGCTTCCAAACAATGATATGTATACCTCATGGACTATATGAAGGCTTTTCAAGGGATACGTATGAAGTTCAGGGGAAGAGAAAATACCTTAAAACATCTTCAAAAATACTCTCTTAGTTCATTTAACAATGCAAGTCATAATTTGAGAAAATAAAACAAAATCAATCCCAAGAACTGTTATTTAAAACAGGATACCCATTTCAAATCCGTTTGACAGAAATAAGAACTTGTAAAACATTTACTTCACCCATTGAATGTTGATGTTAGATTACAGGATGACCCTAGGGAAGAGGTGATAAACTTTGGATGTTTAAAAGCAATTATCACTTGTTATGCTTTTCAAGAGGATGTGCAGCTTTTCTGCATAATCAAAAATAAATATTTAGTGGCCAGACTTTCCTTCCTAAGTTTTAAAACTCTAATAAGGTATCTTTGAAATTGACAAGCCTTATGTATATCCTAAGTGTATCTATGGAGACACAACTTTTATTCAAATATGATTGTTAGAATAAAAAAGTGATGTAAATAAGTTTTCTTGCTGAGAATTTTGTTCATTTCTTTCTCATTTTACTTATTTCCCAGTGTGTGTGTATCCATAACTACTTTTTTAATTTTATGAACTGTTTTTAAAAAGGAATGTGTGTGTGTGCTATTAAAAAATTTTAAAAAATACTAGTGGTATTTATCTTATTTTATCATGGTACATAAATAGAAAGAAGCTACCATGGAATAAAATTGACTGTTGATTTAATGGGAAAATGACAAGAGACAGTAACAAAATATGAGAAGATTTGTAATCATGTATAAAATACATTTGTTTAATTTTTCCAAAAAAGGAAAGGACAAATCACAATCTTTTTTGAAAACCCAAGAAATACTCAAATAAAATTGAAAAGCACTCAGCAAAGTTTTAGAAGCTAAGTAAGGAATAAAGAAAAAAATTACATCTAGTAATTAATGAATCACATAGTTGTGATTTTAATATGTCAGTTTAATTTTTTTTTTCTTCCTAAACTCACAATCAGTTTGTATTATGTAGTATTTTTATGTTGTTCAATAAATCATAAATGTATGTTCCTTGAATATAATTTTTGTTACCTATATTCAAACATGGAAAATTCAAATTGGATGGAACTAGAAAAAAATACAAATTACATATTTTTTTGCATTAAAGTCAACTCTATGATCAAAGATTTAACACATAAGCTCTTTATGTTGAAAAAACGTATGCATACTGCAATATATGTATTTATATTTTTCAATTAAATCAAGTATTTTGACTGAGTACTTTATTCAAGGGAATGGGTAAAGTATTCAAATTATTCAAAATTTTGTTTACAAGTTTGACTGTAATTTCATTTAGTTTTGTGAATTTTTTAAATTGAGTCTTTAAGTTTCTTTAAAATATCTTTTTTAATTAATCTCAAAATGTATATTTAGAGTAATGAAAATAATATATTTTTGTAAATTTTCACTTTTTAAGTTACATGATTAATTTTATGGTTCCCCCTTAAACAAAGCAAATATCTTTTTTGCAAATAAAATTGTCCAGAAATGCTGAGTTAGTAATCTTTTCTGTATCTGAATTGCTTGCATAAAGTCATGCAATTAATATGTGGTTGTTTAAGAAATTTGTATGATAGTTGTACATTAAATTTTTCTGCTCAAAGAGTGCCACCAAGAAAAATATTTGAGAACTTTTCATGAGACTGAATATGTATACAGAACTCCATGTCTTCAAACATAATGTAACATTTTCTAAAAGATAAATTGTGAATGAAGTACTTAATTAATGCTCACATTTTGTATTTTTTTATCTATTTTTTTAAACATTTAATTGGTAATATGCTTTTTGTTATTCTCAGTATTAAAACTTAGCTTTTAATGAATTAAAATTTAACTTACATGCCTTTGTAAAAGGATATTATTCATCCATTTCCAAGAATATTGATTTAGAGGGGCTCATCTATAGTATATGAAAAAATAATATTTTCTCTTTTATAGGAACTGATTTATAAAAATTGATTTTTATAATTTAATGAATTGTAAAAGAA
Source organism: Trichonephila inaurata madagascariensis (assembly GCA_019973955.1). Classification (NCBI taxonomy): domain Eukaryota; kingdom Metazoa; phylum Arthropoda; class Arachnida; order Araneae; family Nephilidae; genus Trichonephila; species Trichonephila inaurata. The sequence continues at coordinate 98,385 of BMAV01008784.1, read as the reverse complement.
TTATATAAGAGAGAGAGAAGTAATCTCTTTATATATATACACCTTTAGATTTTTTTATTTATTTTTACTTGAGGTGTTCTGAATCTGCTTTCAGAAGTAGCAATGAAATGATGTGAACGAAATCAAATGTTATATAAATTTCTTAATTACATTTGTTATATCATTTTTGTCCAGTAATTTGGTCTTTGAAAAATATAATTTTGATGTAATTTGTATGAATTTTAAAATGACATGTTTTAATCAGCTATTAATTTCCATTGTTTAGATCCAAGTGATTTATTGAATCATATCATATGTTATGTTACTTGCTCTGTAAATGCCACAACCGTTTCTGAATTCATATGTATATGCATACACAACAACATTTATATATGATCATCATTGATTAATCTACAATGTTTTCATTAAGTATCTTTCTTAAACTTAATGACATTTTTCTCACTTATTCTTTTTTATATTTATGAGAAAAGGATATGCAATATTCAAATGGCATTACATATTGATATGCTATATTACTTTGAACTTGATTTATTTAGTCCCTGTGTTATGTATAAAAAAAGGTTTTGAATTATTAATGCAGTCATTTTTAACTACATTCAATAAATATATCTTCCATTTTTTTTTTTTTTTTTAATATCCCTCTCTTTCATTAACTTCGCTTTTTAGTGTCAAATGCAATTCTATTGACATTTTTAAAAAAAACATTTAAAGGGAGGAAGAAAGTAACACACAGGTCATGGCCACAGTTTCAACAATGCTTTGAGAAGTTTGTTTTTCAGAAAAGATTAATTTTTAGCGAGAAAAATGTTAAAGAGAAAGAAAATGCTTAACTATCGAAATTTATTTTTATTTGATATCATTGATATTTTACTGTTATTAGGCTTTCTTTCCGGAAGACTTAGTATTAATAAGTTATATGCATCGAAAATATATGAAATCAAATTTAATCAAAAGAAAAACAAAGGTTCTTTTGTATGAGTCTTTTAAGATTAGTATTAACTTACTCTGTGAAACTTGGTCCATGTCTTGAACAAATAAGATCATGATAAGTATCTATGAAAGGAAGATTTTAAGATTTATTTTTGGAGGAATTCAGAAAAATGGAATGTAGTGAAGATCAAATTTAGAGCTCTGTCAATCATATTAAAAATCTGACATTGTTAACTTTCTCAAAATACAATGAATTAAATGGGCAAGTCACTTTATCAGAATGAACGAAGACCGCACCACTAAAAAAGTCTTCGATGCTCAATCAATTGGCACACAAAGAAAGGGTAGTAGGCCAAGTCTTAGATGGATTGACGGCCTAGTAAAAATCTCCTAGTTTGGAGAACACTAGCAGGAAGAAGGCTGGCCTGGAAAAAGCTTCTTGAGAAGGCCAGGGCCCACCCTGGGTTGTCATGCCACTGAGGAAGAAAGGAAGGATATTTATCAAAATTTCCTTCAATTATATTACTTTTTGAATTATTTTCTAAAGGAAAAATTATAATTTCTACTTACCTTACCTTCTTGAAAATCCATGACATGTATAAAATACTTTTAAGAGTTATATTTAATTTACACAGATTTAACTTATCAAGCACTCTATCATCTTCTCGTATAAAAATATATTTGATAAATATTTTGAAGAAAAAGAATATCAAACATTATTGTTCATTCATCCAGTAAAAAGACTTTTTTTTTTAAATAATCTAAATTTCATTCTATCTTTTAACAGAGACATTTATTGAAAAGTTCTCATAAAAGGAGAGATGACTTAGATTGTCGCCATTCTGCTTATGATATGGTACGTAATATGACAATTATTTTCTAATTTTTTGTTATGAATTTAGATTATTATCTTCATTTAGTAAAACAAAATATTAATAATTTTTAATCAAATTTTCTAACAGTGTTATATAATTAATTTGTAAATTAAATTTCATTATGAATTTTAGTTAAGGATTTTTAATTATATTAAATTTAAATATAAAGAGAAGTAACATTTATTTTATTTGCATCTATAATCTGAATTATTGACTAATTCATACTCCATGCATTTCTTTTTTAGGCATTACCTGTTTCTAAGTCAGTAGAAGCCATAGTCGTAAAATCAAAATCAGTAGATGCTTTAAATTTGGAAGTAAAGGAATCAAGCAAATTTACAGATATTAAAAAGAACTTTTTGCGTTCATCTAAAAAGAAAGTACACAAAATTGGGAAACCTGATGGCTGAAATGGAAAATAATAACTGTAATCTTCTACAATTGTGATTACTTTAAATTATTTTTTTTATATATATATAGGTAGCTATTACATACTTAAGAACAACTATTTTTTAATATTCACTGTTATATAATAAGCAATGATTTATACAACTGTATAGTTAGTTTTTAAATATGTTTATCATTTTTGTGTATGTTATGTTGAGTTTAATGGAGGCGGTGTAATTCAAATTATTTGTAAAAATTCCGGTGTGGATGTGAGTCGGAATATAAATAAATTCAGTCATTTCATCACATAATTTAGTAAGTCTGTTTTCATGTAGCATTTTGTGCATAGATAAATATATCTATATATTACTTGTACAACCTGATTATAAAGTGACATTTTATAAATAATGATATTTGCATATTATTATAAGCATTTTGGCATACTTTAGTAACTTTTATAAAAGAAAAGCTACAATCAGAAAGTTATTAATTACTTGTGTTTGTAAAGACATGACTTTTTAATAATCTTGAGAGGAATTTTGTGTTTGTTTTTCGATGAAAATTTCATTGCAATTGATTTAGAATAGATTCAAAACAAAGGATACTTTTAGCCTTCTTATCTTAGCACCATATATAAATTGATATGATTCAAACTGATGCAAAGGCACTCCTTTGTGTTTTATAATTTTGCTGACCCACATACTCTTTATGCATTGCTTTTGATTGCCAGTCTCTGGATTTACAAGGTTATACAAGTGGTTGATAGTTAATTCTCGAAAGCATATTTTTCTTTCTCTTTTTGCAAATCAGCGTTCCAAATAGATTACACTTTTGATAATAGATATTTCTTTTTGAAATAAATTACAAAATTGTTACAATGCACCTAACCAGAATTAAGTGCATTATGTAACTTTAAATTTTCCAACATGGTTGTGATAAATGTATAAGAACTCAGATGATTTCAGTGTAAAAAAAACAAATGTGAATTTTGTAAAAAATAAATTTATATAAATATGTGCTTCCCTGAATAATATATTATAAATTAATACATTTTTTATAAAAACATACCTTGCTGTTTACTCAGGTTAATTATTTTTCTAGTAGCATTTTTATTTGATATATACTATGCTATGGTATTTGTACTTCATGATAAATTTGCTCAGTATAACTATTATTTTTCTATTTCTGTTATTAATTATGAGAACATGTTATTCTGTTTCTGCCCTTACATAATACAATATTCAGCTTAAGGTTTTAAAAATTAATTAAATAAACTTTTTATTTTATGTAAGCTTTTTTAAAACTTAATTTTGAAATATAATTCATAATGTACAAGAAGTAATGGAATTTTTCATTGTTTATAATGCTATTAGTTTCAATACAAGATATCAAAAAATATTATGTTAGACTTTATAATTTATTACAAAAATATTTTCAGATTCTATTGCATTCTGCATTAATTTTAAATAAGAGAATTATAGTAATAATTTTGATTTCATGATGGAAAAGTAACAAAATTTTAAGATTTTTAAATGAGATTCATTTGAATTAATATCATGTACATTTTCATTTATAACTAATGTTACAGATGTAAATAATTTTTTATTCAAACTCGCCTAATGACTGAACTGAAACTATAAGGAATCTTTTAAAATATAAATATTTTCTTTATGTATCTAGAATTTTGCGGATCATTAACCTGAAGGTTATTAAAACATCGATTTCATTTCAAGTATTTATAAATTTATTTTTGCAAATATTAGAAATACTGTGATTGATAGCTTAAATAGATATTTCTTCAAATTGTATGAAAATTGAAGACTTTATTCTATATTAGTGAAAATTTTTAAAAGAAAATATGAATAAAATTATTTTAAGCTGTTGAATATATTTAACTTTTAAAATTACCTTCAACAAATTTTTTGTGAACATAATATTCCTCAGTAAAAAAATATCAGACATTTGACCTCTTATATATAAAATTGAACTGTACTTCACATGTTAAAAAATTACAATTTCTTAGACTAGGTATAAGTTTGCATATTTAACCCTTTCGGGACGCAAACAAGTTGGTACTGCCAGGGCCGTAGGTTTCCGGCGCAAGTGTCACTCACAGGCTGGAGGGTTTTGTGTAGTTAAGCCTAAATCCATAAAAATACTGAAATATAAACCCGTTCAATATTTTTTTGTATATTATACGGCGTATGCTTTATATATTTCGTATTAATATACTTTATTTACTTCAGCCATTTTCTGTTTAAGTATTTGTTGTTTAAGTCAGCATTTGTAAAAATCGACCTTGTAAAAAAGTAAGGGGAAAAAATGACAAATTTTGTCTACCAGATCTAATTATCTATTAAAAACTAGACTGCAAACCCAAATCAAATGCTTTAGCGAAAATAAGTCTCATCTTCACTATAAACAAAAACCACATGTTCATTTCAAGAGCAGTCATAAAGCACTCAATTCGAAAACATTCCCTTCCCCTTATGTTTATAAAACAAAAACCACATGTATGTGAGTAATATTTCTCTCATTTCGACTAGAAGGCCATATCTCCATGTATCTCAAATATTATGGACACAGAATGCCATCTATTGCCAAAAAATTGAACTTACAAAACGTTCCAAATGCCTTGAGCAAATTTGAGTAATAGCCGTCGAGCCGCAAGTCCTCTCGTGAGGTTGGTGGAAGGGGAAGAGGGGTGGGAAGCCCCTGACCTCCCCCAGGGTGTTCTCCCTCAAAATTCGGGGGAACCGAGCAAAATTGTACTGTCACCTGCATGGTGCTCAAGGCTACGGCTAATGACAAGCGCAAAAATCTAGCTCCTTGCTGCGGTGAATTTCGTGGGCCTTGATCTGATGTTACTGTCGATCAGACGGCATAAGTAACAACAACAACAGAAATGTTTTTGGAGTAGTACCATACAGCAATCTTGATACACATGCATGTAAAGCTATCAGCGCAGAGGAAAGTCTAAAAGAGAGGTTACAGGATGGAACAAAAACCAAAATGTGGGTGCTAATGGGGAACATGACCATTTTTTTAGTGATACAACTTTCATTACCCGAATTCGTGCTAGAAATGCGCCAATTAATAAGTCCCTACAACAATCTGACTCACTCCTCCAACAACGTTTTTAGACTCTGGGAAAGGAGCAAGTGAAAGCTGCAATTGTCATTTCCAAGAACTTTCCAAATGCGCCTGCCCATACTATCAAACTTCTGCCGCCTTATGTCTCTTTCTCGGTTGTTGAAAAATAATACATTGAAATTATTTAATGCAAAAACTCTTAAGACGAAATATCGGTTGACACGGAATAATACAAAGTTCCCGACAAACTATTGTGTATTTTCATTCATGTTTTTCCTTCTTAATATGAAATGAAAATCGCTTAAGATGAATAGATTTCCCTTCTGGGAACAAAATACGGAAAACCCCAGCCGTGCAGGCAAGTTTTAAGAGAGGTGGTTTCGTAGAAAGGAGGCTAACTTGGCTTTAAAATAGCCTGTGACACGAACCAATTTTGTTTATCTATACTACTTTCACCCTCCACCCCTACGAACACCACACGAAAACATGACATCTCGCGTCAATTGGCTTTGGAATGGGGTGGTGAGTATGTGGCAGTGTGAGTTAAGTTCGCATTCCCCCACCCACCCCTTTCTATTTTAGATGAATTTTTTTACGAGCACAAGGGCAAAGAGCTCAGTGGGAAAGCAAACTTTTTTTCGCTTAAAATGAAAATGGAGCTTCTTAAGGCTGCTGATAAGAAACAAAAGACGAAAACGGAAATCTTTAAAGATTTTGATATTGCTAAGAGAGCAAATTACGGAAATGATTTATACACATCTGTATAAATAAAGTGTACTCTAATAAACTTAATTTTGATGAACGCATGTTTTTTTCAATATTTTTTAACATGAAAAAATATTTCAGTTTCGTGTTAAGCGATTTTCTCTGTATAACCTTGATGAATGCATGTTGATAATCAGCGGTTAGTGTGAATTTGATTTTGTCCGTGTTAGAACGATTTCCCTCCAAAACCTGCTCCAAAGATGGTATTCGTGATAATGCTAATCGTGTTCATATGTGAGCGATACACAAAATAGACTTCTCATGTAGATTTAGACATTTCTGTTCCATATTAACACAGTATATTTATGCTATTGAAGATGACGAATGATAATGTCCGAGTTAGGCTTTTTGGTGAATATTTTGAAGATCAAGGTTTGAAACGAATGGAATAGACCAGGGGTCGCGAACCTTTATGGATCATTGTACCATTTTTTCTAAAGACATGTTTAATGAGGTATAGACATGCTGCCAAATATTTTTAACATGTGATCATTGAAAAAATAATAAAATTATATATAATAAACAACTCAAAACTCTTTATTTACTACGAAAAATTACATTTTTTATTGTATAGTAGTAAATATTTTAGTTATACGTGTAATTCAAATTAAAGTAACATTAATATGACTTTTGTTGTTGCACATTAGATAACAAATAACTTATATTAGTATTGTAAGATGTTACTTTTAGCAGAATGCATGCTGAAGCGGAGCCATCAGCAAAACAATATCTAAGCAATTAATTATTTTTGCTGTGGTTCACTTTTTTGACAAAAGGATTTTGTGATTTGTTTCCAAATGCCGTCTTGCGGACAATATTCCACATACCACTGTTCCAGAACATAAAACAATCACTGTTTTGTCGCATTTACTAATCGTGCCAAACTTCTCTGTCCACCAAGTTGAAATTATCTGCACTGTTATTTAACATGGCTAGTTTAGCAAAAAAAAAAGTGCAAGATATATCTTGCATTTTTTTACTTAAGGTTGTAACTATCTTTTAGTCACCAAATCTGGAAATGGGATCTAAAATTAGTCGCCAAATCTGGAAATGAGAAATCGTAAATCCTAATGATCCTGATCAGGACAATGGAACAAAATTATTGGTATTGTCATCGGTTCAAAATTTCGAATTAATTTGACCTTTCAAAGTGGGTGAAAATTGAGTTCAAAGATTCTGTTACATACAGGTGAAGCTAATGAAAGTGTGTTAAAAATCTTATTTTAAATGATAATTCTTCGAAAACTTTGCTCAATCGCAATGTTTAATATTTTTAGTGATGATTCTAGGATGCTATAACAAATATGTTGCATTAACTATTAATATTATATATATATATTTTCTCCTTTATTTATTCGAATGTTAGGATTCCTATCTACATAATACAGCATAGGACAAAATATATAATAGGAACACCTGAGAAAAAATGAAATTTTTTTATTAGTATGGGATTGGGCCACCTTTGGTATGAATGGCTGTTGTATTCGACGTGGGATTGACAGATGAAGGTCTTGAACAGTCCATCAAAATTCGAACCCATTCATTGTGCAGGGCCATCTCAAGTTTAGATAGTGTACGTGAAAGAGGAAACCGAGCATGAACCTTTATCTCTAAAAAATCCCACAAACAATGATGTTCAGATCAGGTGACTGGGGACACCATGTCAGATGTTCCACTTCATTATCATGCTCATGTAACCATGTATGAACACAGCGAGAAATGTAAATAGGGGTGTTGTCATTTTGGAACACAGGACGCTCTCCCGGAAAGAGACTTTGAAGCATAGGATGAAGAGGATCTGCGAGAATGCTTCGATAATAGTCGTCTGTGGTCACACCCCTCACGACAACGAGATATCACAATCCACGGGAAGATATTGCTTCTCCCACCATCACAGTCTACCTTCATGTTTCATGATTGGAACCAGGCAGTCGACATGAAATGGTTTTGCCGGTGTTCGCCAGACGAGCACACGTCAGATGGTCCGGAATAATGTAAATGAGAATTCATCGGACCAGTTGTGTCCAGTTTAGGGGTCTCGGCAGTACTGTAGTCTCTTCATAGCATTCTACACCGAAACTAACCTTTTTGGAATAGCTACTTTGCTATGAATGTTCGCAGTATGCAACTTCCGTTGAATAGCTTTCATAGATACGGGTGGAGGTGGGAATTCATCTCGGACATTAACTGCGGGAGTGTAGTCTTGCGTTTTCAGACGACTATCCTCTTCAACACTCGTATATCACGGTCCTTCAACATTCGCCCGCTGTTCTGCTTCGCAAAAGATGCTTTATCCAGGTTTGTGTTGGCTGTTACCCTTGGCACAGTGGTCCTTGAAACGACTACAAGATTGACTGTTCTGGACAGGGATGCTCCAGCTAGGCGAACTCCAATTACCATGCCTCTTTTCACGTTGGAGAGGTCGGACATAATCAAGCTTTGCTACGAACAGAATTTTCTCATGCAACCCTCATACAGCCAAATGCTTGACTGATATTTCCCTTCTGCCACTAGGTGATACACTGTTGCGACACATTGCGGATGTTTATTGGACGGCCGAAAAACAAAGCATTTTTAAATGGATGTTCCTATTATTTTGTCCTATACCTGTATTTTCCCTCATTTTAAATTATGAGAAATGAATGCATAAGAAATAAATTGGGGAAAATAATGCTTTGTCATTAATGATATACATTATTATAATCAATGATATAGATCTTTTCAGATGTAATGGTAGCTTTTGTGGCTGAAAATTATTTAAATGCAATATAATTGCCTTATTTTGAGTACGATTGCCATGAATTTCAAGTTACATATTTTTTTATATGTTCCCATTAAACCCACACCATGCACATTTGGAACCAAATCGACGATTTTGGCTTTTATTATTGTTCTAATCCTTTGATTCAATATTGTCAACTGTTTCTCTTTTGTATTCTAACCATTAGTATTTGTAAATCATCGGTTTTTGCACTCCGGAAAAAAAGTGTAGCACATTATCCAACAATATTTTAGATAGAATTTTTAATAGGTCAATAATATCATAAAACAAGTAAAATTTTAGTTATTTTGAAAATTGTAATGTTTTTAATAATTGGACGAAAAATTGGAAATTGAACTATGAATGAAAATGTCTTTTTTTCACACAAAGAAAATACCATAAAGTCCAGCGTATAACGCGCACCTATACTTTCAAGCTACATTTTTTAATTTATATTCGCCTTATAACGCTCACCCCTATTTTACGAATGAACGAAGTGTACGTGTGAGCAATGATACTATATTTTGAAAACATTTATTCGAGATATCCCATCAAACTTTTGTGAAAAAGTAGTATACTTTTAGTAACACAATCTTTTAAGTTCTTTATGTATATCTAAAGTGAGCTAAACTCAGTGGCTCTACAGCCCATGGCAAACCAAGGCGTTCTGTGCCCATCTCTGTTTTCTTGACCCTGGGTGCTGAGATGCATGAGCAGGTGATTAGTCTGACGCAAAAACCGCCAGTGTATAGTTCCCAATCAAGCTTGGTATTCATTAATCGACCAGGTAAAGAGATGAAAGGCTTGAGTCAACCTTGCCCAGCCCGGGGTTAGAACTCCTAATCTGTGGCGTGGATGGGCGATACGCTACCACTGGGCCTCTTAGCTATATTATTTTTTTTAATTAAACAGCATTCTTATCTTTACATTGTTACACTAGTTGTCTTCTTTTGCAAGACGTCACTCACTGATTATTCCCCTCCCCCGTGCCATGCAAGTTTTTGATCGCGTTTAGTGTGGCAACTTCACCCCTCATGATCTTATTTCAAACTCCTCTACCTTTTCTTACTTTTTCTTCCAAGTGGTTATTTAAAACTTCCTTTCAATAACCGCACGCAGTTATCTTAGAAATAACGTGTAACGGACTTAAAAATATTCTCTTAATCCTTGTTATTAAAAAAATATATCCCTTCTCTCCTCGTTCCGTCAAGATGCGGCAGACGGTTGAAAGACGGGCTTTGCTGTCATGGAGATGTGACGTCATTTTCTCTTTGTTTTTCTATGAAAGCGAAACAGAAACTAAATCAACTGGGAGAGTGGTTTCCACCCACCCCTCCACCAGCGTTACTGCTCTGTATTTAATGTGGACTGCTTTTTATTTTTATATGTAACTTCAACAAATGGTTCTCTGTTCAATTTATTATGATGAGTGGATAATAGAGGTTCCACGTAAATGTATAACCGTTTTCTTATCTTTATAGAAGTATAATTTTCTTTTTTATGCTTATCTCTATTTTTATTTTTGAAATTCTCATTTTTATACTCGGCGTATAACGCGTATCTGTAAATTTCGATTTTATTTTTTGTGTTAAAAGTGCACGTTATACGCCGGATTTTACGGTATATAAAAACATTCTTTTCTTTTCTCACTCCCTCATTCTGGCAAAACGTCGCAAGATATTTTAATCATCTTTCAATAAATGCGAGAGACTGGAGTATACGTAACACAAAAGCAAATTTATTAAGAAGCAAGCATTTTGGACATTCCATAATACTTTAGCAGATTAATTCTAATTTTACTTAGTTCACATTTTTTTTTTCCTTTTAAATAAAGCATTATAATTTTGTGTTTGTTACTCAAAAATCCCCATCATTCAATAAACCTTTTGAAAGATGTATGTGCAGTTTGATTTTATCCCCAATTATTACAATTTGTGCTAAAAAATGAAGTCTGTTTTAATCAATATTTTAAAGAGTTTATTTATTTAAGAGCTTCACTTTTAAGCAATTAAAAAAAATCAACATAAAACATGTTTGCTTTATAAATGTTCCGTATAATAATGGAATCCTATTGAATTCAGAACTCTCGGGTGGCGAACTACACCTATAAAAAGAATGCTGTGAGAATGATTTTCTCTGATAAAAAATACAAATGGTCTGTCGACAATAAAATCCAAAATTTTGGTTGCGTGAGAACGTCTAGGGTAAGCAGTAGCAGTTGCTGCTGAAGCTTCAGTGCCTTGCTCATCTACTGTAATCCTCGCTTTATGATAAACAGCACTTATTTCCAACATCTTATCTTTGGTAAATCCTGTCAGATTTACTGCTCCTGTAACAAGATCTCTTAAACCTAATTTAAGAAGTGTAGGAGAAAGCTGAAAACTGTCTTCCATTTGAAACTTTGGTAATGCTAATACAATCTCTCTTGGAAACATATCTTCCATCATATTATTTAGTCTTGTTAGAGTCAGTGAACTTATTAGGATTTGAACACCATGCGCTTTGTTTTTAGGGAGCATTACTACCATTGTTAAAGACTTTCCAGCATATGGCATTTCAATAGCTGTACATTGTAGTTCATCACTTACAGCATAAGGAAATGTATCGTGACTGACCATCATATCCACGAGAAGGTATTCAAAATGAGAAGTGAAGAATAGTCCAGGTCTCGTAGACTGTGGCAAGAAAGGCTGCAACCATGATCCTTTAAAGTACATTGTACTAGTCACTATGAATTGGGTAAACATGTGAATACTATTTGGTGGTAAAATTTCTTTGATTTTGTCTTTGGTTTGTCTCTGTATAAGAAAGTTAATTGCAATTCTAGCTAACTCTGGGTTTTCTTGGAAGTCGGTGTATGCCAAATCATCTTTTATGAAAGGCAAAAGACATGAATGGATTTTTATATCCTTTTGGAGAAATATGTTATTTCTCATTGCAAATGACGAAGTTTTGATTCTTGAGGAAAACCAGGACTTCAAAGATTGGTAACTATGAGCGACAATATTTTTGTCCATTCCATGGAGGCTGAGTACTCCTTCTAGTTCTTTTTCTGTTGTGCCTTTTGAGCCTAAGTATACCAAAACCAAAGAAGACCAAACACTGAAAGGGCTGAAAAACGTATCTCTTGTTGTATTAAGTGCTTGTAGCAACCTTAAGCTGAACTGATTAGATGCTGCAAAGAAATGTTCCATTCCAAAAGTCAATTTCTGTTTTGCTGGAATGCGGTCTACATCCTTGAAGCACTGTCCGAATACCCCTACCAAGCATCCTGTAAGTAGTAAAAATATCTGAAAAATAGATAAAATAAACATTAACAGGGGATAAGAATAATAAATTATCATACAAGAAAGAAAATTTCATCCATCAAAATTGAAACAAGTACTCCTTATTTTATCATTAGTCATGGGTCCGAATTTTAGTGCCACTTAAAACTCACCATGTCAAGAAAGTGAGTAGCCGCGGTAGCCTGGAGGTCAAGGTATCGGATCATGGCTGACTTGTCACATGTTCGAGCCCAGTGCCACTAAAGACCCACCGTGTAGGGAAGCGATGTACGTTAAATCTGTCGAGAGCTCAAACGTCCTTCCGATGGTGTAGTGTGGTAGTTAGGAGAGGAGATTGCCAGCTCAGGTGTCGTCCTCATCACTTGAAAATGGTTCAAAATTACGATGTACATCGCCAAAAGCCCTCGTGTAGCTGAACAGTGCGACTTTGATATTCACTCATACTCACGTCGAGAAGGTGAACTGCAATAAATCTGCGGAGGCTCTAAGTAATCGCATTGACGTAACGTGAAGTTTGAGGAGAGGGGTGGCAACTCAGGTGTCGTCCTTTTCACTTGACTGAGGTACGAAATTACGTCACCAATAACTCTCGCGTTGTTTCAGAAGCCGATATCAATTAAAATCAAATCAAACTCATATTCTATACTTTTTTCTTTATTGCTTAGTGATATTCAACTTGTTTAGGAAAATGGTAACCTGATTAATAGAGTCGAATTAAGGAAGGAAATAACATGATGCGGAAGAGGCTAACTTAGATTAAATACAACTGTTAGCCCATACATTGGCAAAGTAAAAAAAAATTGAGATGCTAGCTCAGATTCTTTAATCTCATTACCTGATTTTAGTTTAAAAATGTAAAGTTTTTTGACTGTATTATGTTTTATATATAGATGCTTCAGTGGTTTTCAAAAAATTAACTAAGTATTAGGGAAAGACAATGCTTTTGTTTTTCTAATTCTATAAGTTCTCATAATTTTCATCTCGAATCTGTATATAAAAATGGATGTTTGTATATATGACCTCTCTTCACTCCAACACCGTTCAACCGATCACTATAAAAATTGGCATGTAGTATTTTTTTGTGGAGAAGGTTTTTATGCTCCTTTTTGTTTAAGATTCCCATCAGGTGGCGCTACAGTATATCAACTTCTGCACCTTTCAATCAATCGCCAAGTTGCCAACATGGTCGCCAAGGGCAAAGAAATTTGGTTTGGATAGGTTCTTCTGTATATATATTGTTAATCTATTTATATATATATATAAATGGATTAATATATAATGGATGGATATAAATTTGTATGTGTATGACCTCGCTTCACTCCAATACCATTTAACCGATCACTATGAAGATTGGCATGTATACGTATTTTTTTTGTGGAGAATGTTTTTGTGCTATCCTCTTTGTTTCAGATCCACACCAGGTGGCGCTACAGCATATCAGCTCCTATACCGTTCAATCAATCGCCAAGTTGCTAGCATCGTCGTCAAAAATTATGCCAATTTGGCTCTATCGCTAACATTTCGATTGAATTGCCATTATAATATAAGGTATAGCATTGCTTGCGAGTATTACAATTTTAACATAAAATACATACAACAGAAAATTAACGTATTACACATCCAGATGTAAATTATTATGTTTATTACACAAAATTTGTAACAATGTGTTACTTTTGCTGAGCAGAGATCAGCTTGGGAAGGTTTCAAAAATCGACCCACAAAAGAGTTACGGGGCGTTATAAATAAAAAAAACATCCTTTTTATCAGCTATTAGATCTAAAGACTTAAAATTTAACAAATGTGGGTTTTTTTTTTTTTTTTTTTTTTTTTTTTTTTTTTTTTGTTTTTTGTTCTGCTGAGATATGCACAAAGCTTTTTTTGTTTTGTTTAATTAACAATTCTCGTAAAATCAACTCATTAAAAACTTCTTTATCCTTCAATCTGTATTGTTTAATCTTTCAATACACCCGTGCGAAGAACGGGTATACCAGCTAGTCTGGAACAAAAATTGTTTACAACTCCATCCTTTCTTTCAATCTTTTTTTTCCCGGGAAATTTTCTTAATAATCAAGTGTGAAGAGGCGCCATCTATTGCAATTGATATTTCCATCTCACGGGTTTTTCTTTACATTAAATGGTCTTTTTAAGTCAGACTGAAAGTTATAACCGAATGCATTCATTCTAATATGCTTGTTTCATAATATATATTCTGAGTAAAAGTAAAATGATACATAGAGCTCCTAGAATAGTAGGTCTCTCGAAACCTTTTCACAAAATTTATTAGTGGGTTAAAAATTTCCTGCCTCTTTATTATTCCATAATGTTAAAATTATCTACAACTATTTTTTAATATAAGTAAATTTAAAGCATTATATACAGGATGAGTTTTCGTCGTCTATTGATGCAGAATGGTTATTTGCTAACTCTCCTGATTGGAAATAATAGAAATTAAATGACTTCGATTTTTTACTCAGGGTGGGAAAAATTGATACTATATGCAATAAACTCATATATTGTGTTGTACGCCTTTTATATTTTCACTATTAGGGATATGAATAAGTGATAAAAATTCATATTTAACTTACGGATACTTTGAGAAGTTAATAAAAATATCTGAGAGATCAAAGGAAATCGAAGTCAGTCCTTTCTTTTTTCTGGTGTCATGTTCAAAAACTTAAATCATGTTTTACTATAGGCTGCAAAATCTATCTTTTGAAAAAATTAAAAGTATTTTCTAGTTACACGATGATAAGAAAGAAAATATTTTTTTCTCCAAAATAAAAGTAAAAGGGGGATATTTTTACATAATAAACATAATTTTTTTTTTAAATTTTAAATGTCTTACTAAAAAATTCTTCTTCATAATCGTTTTTACAAATCAGGGTGGAATCTTAGAGGTTATGAAAGTATGACAAAAAGTAAAAGGAAATGGCAAGCAAAATTTAATGACATTTCAGCAAATTCTTCCCATTTTTTTCTGTATAAATATTATATCTATATAAAATTTTAATAAAGAAAATACTGAATTATTATCTGGACGTGCAAAACGGCTGATGGTTTGAGCAAAAAGGTCATTTGTGAGGGAACGACAGATTCCAACCGGTACATAAATGTACCAGAAACTGCCTTGCAGTCATCGTTTTCTTAGATTTTTAGAAACACAAACTAGGATTTATTTCTAACAGGACAATGCAACATATTGTAACTATACAACTATGCTTGGAGACAATTTTTATCACATGCCCGTCTCCGATCTTTCTGTCATAAGTCGACGAGCAGCCCAATAAAAAGTAGAACACCAAAAGCAGTCACCAAATGTACAGTCAATGAAATTCAAAGAAATTCATTTTATAGAAGCAGGGAATACATTGAGATCATCCCCAGTCACATGGGTACATCATGGTCACAAAGTAGTCATGAATCTATATATAAATCTGCCATTCTCATTCTGTATACATAGTTTTGCAAACAATTCTGAACAGGGGCAAGTCTAAAACAGGCCACTCTGACTGCTTGCTTTAGGCAAGGAACCAAAAATCCTTCATGGAATTCAGAATAGAGGTCCATTTCTTTTCCAAAGACTTCTCTATATAAATGCTGAAACCATTTCCCGGAATGAGACTGTAACATGAAGAATTTTTGCAGTAGAGGGATTATGACAGTGTTTCTGTGTTACTGCATCCTCTTTCCCTTTTTCTATAAGTGATTTGTCCCAAATCACGGGGTCGGTGACTCGCCACAATTTCCTATTTTGTAAGCGGATACATTTAGTTTGCGGCGATTGAAAGAAATAACATTAGTTGAGTAGAGAATGAATATCAAATTTTGTGTTCGCTTGGGGAAAGTGCTACGGAGACTTACGAAGTGTTGAAATAGGTGTACGACAGTGATACATTATTGAGAATGCAAGCTTTTGGGTGGCATCGACGTTTCAGAGAAGGCAGGAAAAGTATCGAAGACGATGGATACCTGTAGACCGCCCGCACCGCTGAGAACATTGAAAAGGTTCCTACGGCAGTACATAAGCAGTGGCTTCAAACAACAGCGCAAATAGCAGAATCAATTGGGATATCCGAAGCCACATGTCAATGGATGCTGGCTAAGAATTTTAACATGCATAGAGTGTGTCAACACATCGTTCCCATGTTAAATGAAGACGAAAAGGCAATTCGAATGGAAATGACGAGAGACTTAATCTGGGCTGTTGACAAAGATCCTTCCCTGCTTCGCAGAATTGTAACTGGAGACGAGAATGAAAATTGTTACCTGCGACTTCAACCTATTTCCTAAGCTGACACGTCGCTTGATGGGTCGTCAATTTCAATCTATAGATGAAGGGAAAAGTTCATCGCAGGCTGAATTAAAGTGCATGACTAAAAATGGATTCCAGAAATGTTCCGACGATCTTTATAAGCGATGGCAAAAGTGTGTTGTTGTTCAAAAGGTTTTATTTTGAAGGAGGATGTTTTCAGTATCTTATTTAGTAATATTTTTTTAAGTTATAGACTCAGTCCGAGAACTTTTGAATCCTTCCTTGTATAACCCTTTATATACCTTTAAGATAAAGAAGGATCTGGTTGCGTCATTTGGGATTCACTCTTGACGAACATATCTTTCCTCTACTTTCCATGTATCTCACAATGGCTTGGGATCCACTTCAATGCATGCAATTCTTTATATTCAACAAGTCATCTATTTTTTCCCATACAGATCCTGAAAACCTTGTGCTCACGGTGATTGGTGGTTGCTAAGGTCGCAATTTCTGCCATTGAATAATCAGCAAAAAAAAACCTCTTTTCACACTGCTGTCTTGTTTAAGGCTAGAGAAATGGCTGCTATCTCGCCATCAAAGCTGTCAAAATGTTTTCCATCCACAAAAGACAATGTAAAGTCCGCAGAGAAACCTTTTGCTCCAGCATTTTTAGTAGCCCCTTCAGCTGAGTCATCAGTATAGACATGTAGCCAAGGTTCATCCGAGTAATGCTCATGCACAGCCATGGAAGTAATATTTTAGGCCAGATTCAAAAGAAATTTTCTTGCTTACATCAGAGACGAGGTCCAAATACCCCTATGCAAAACTAAAATTTTTCAATGGACATCAAGGTTTGAGGTAAAAGATCGAGGGTGTTATAATACAAGGTAAGTTTTTTATATTTTCAATCTCTCTACAGCCTCCCAGTGCTGGCTCAGAAAGTTTTCCATTTATGGTCTCACAATGGCTTTAGCCATTTGAAGCTCCATAGCATCAATTGAGGAAGATTTTATGACACAGAAAGAGAAAATGGTATAGATCTCCTAGAGTAGCCCGAAAAGTCTCGGGCCTCAATCCCATTTAACTCTTTTTGGAATATTCTGAAACTCAAGTTCGACTAGTATTCAATTATTTCAAAGGAGGCTTAAAAAACATCCCACAGAAAATATGGAATAAAATATCCAAAGGCGAATGTAATAAGATACCGAGCACCATGCCACAAAGAATTAATACCGTAACTAAGGTTAAAGAAATTCGTCCAACCACATATTGATCTTTTTAAATAAAAATAGATAATTTTTTATTCAAATAGCTTTATATTATTCTATTTCCGGATGGAAACTTAATAATATTAAAATAAAAAAGCATCCTTTTTTATGAAAAATATTATTCCATAATATACTCTATAACAAAAAAAAAACGACGCACCAAGAACGAGTAGTCAGATAGACACAAAAATTGGTGGGTAGAAAGATTATGCACAGAATAGAAAATATTTAAAATTTCAGAAAAATTGAATGGTTTATTTCAGAGTTACAAAGTAACGAGCTCAGTAAGGTGTTGACCCACCTCTAGCCTAGATGCAAGCTGTCACACGCCGTGCAATAGAGTGATAAAGCACCCTGGTGGTCTCGCCCTGGCCACATCGCTTCGACCCATATGACGAGCGATTCTCCGATTTGCCCAACCTGCCTATTTCAATCTAATGATACGACCTCTTTCAAACTCTGACAGTTGCTCGTAATGAGCTCGAATCCTGCGCCAATCACTTTTCAGTCGTTGAAAGGTATCCTAAATCACAATGCAACCGGAATTTTGACACTTTCAGATTGAGAATCGCTTCTTATAGACAACTGCTGAGTGCACAGTTCCGATGCGCTGTAGCTCTCGCTAATCATTCATTGTACACCAAATTTTAATCATTTGCATGTTAGGTACAAATGTCTTCGCACACGAAATTTCATTGCAATTGGGCAACTCCTTCTTGGTGTGGCGGTTTTTATTTATTTTTTTTTTTTTTTTTGTTATAGAGTATATATAATTTCATGCTGTTAATCGATAGTATGTAATTTTTTGCTATTTAATCCATAATACGTTAAGCTGTACCAGGTATTTTGTCGTAAGTTGTTGATTGTTCATTTTAACAAGTCTTCAATACACAGGATAAAAAAATCTTAGAAAAATCCTTTTTAATTGGGATCTATAGGATATTTTGAGATAATTTTAAATAATTTGTTTATTGCACGAGTTGTATATCATCTCTAATATATTATCTTCCTTAATATATCAAATATTCAATTATATATCCCTTTTATGAAGTAAGTTTCACCTAGAGTTTTAAAAATAGAGATTGTTTTTAAGGTATCCAACTACGTTCGGAACCGTGATTTTGAAAAAGCGTGTAAATGGATAATATTTATGATATTTAGTGTCACTTAGATTAGAAAATGTATATAAAATTGTTTTAAGAACAGTATTACAATAAAAAATTATTTAAGTACAATATTTTCTCAAAAAATGAACATAGAATGACCCATTTTCAAAATATTCTCCTTTTGTGAAAAATGCTTCTATTATAATAATATTTTGCCTGTATATAGTTCAGACTTCTGTACAGAAGCTCAACTAGAATTTTTGAAATATATAACTTAAAAGTGGGCTTATCCATGTTTTATGACAAAAAAGAGGAGAAATTTTAAGAAAAAAACGCCGATAATTATTTTAATAGGTTGTAACTCTGAAAATGTGAGTTTTCCTAAAAAAATAGTTCAGACTCTCTGGAGAAGTCTTTACTTTATATAAGCACACACACACACAAAATATTATTCTAATAGAAGCATTTTTCACAAAAGGAGAACATTTTGAAAAAGGTTATTCTAAGTTAATTTTTTGTCGAAATATTGTATTTAAATAAAAAAATTTTTGTCAAAATGTCCTTAAAACAATTTTATACATGTATTCTAATCTAAGTGACACTAAATATCATGAAAAATATACATTTATGCGCTCTTTTAAAACCACGGTTCCGAACGTAGTCGGATACCTTAAAAGTACTGAAAGGCTTCAGGTTCCAAAGTTCTATAAAAATGTATTTACATATAAAAGAATTATCAGAAAATCTAATTAAATGAATTTTCCATTGTAAGAACCACAGCAGGGGCGTAGCTACCGCCGTATCAATGACACGGGGCCCCCAAGATTTTGGGGGTCCCAAAGCGTGTAAGTAAAAAATCGCAAAATGTTAAGGAACTCTTAGGTAGGGCCCTCCGAGGAACTTTGATACAGGTCCCACTCAGAACTAGCTTTGCCAGTGAACCCCAGTAAACAAAGATAATTTTTTCCATAAAAAATAATAAACAGTCTCAATTGCAAAGAAACTGTGTAGTCATTTTATGTTTCAGTGAAATTTCATTGTGATTAGAGCAAAAGGGAAAAAAATGATATTTATTTTGCTCTGAATACGCAGTATAAGTGGATGCTTCAAAATAAAATATTTTTCTCTTCTCGACCGTTTCTCAGACAAGTAGAACTGAATATTTAACTTGTCTGAGATGACTTTTTTCCTTCCTCACTCATGACATCGTATTATTATACATCCTTATTTTTATTTTAATTCTTGCTGCATGTTAGAAAGTTGTCTCGTACGTGTATAGATTAGTAAGCAGTCCGTTGTGTAGATAAGGGTTTGAGCGTATTTTTTACTGAACGTACCCGGCAAGTTTGGGTCATTAGGTACTTGACCTAATTGTTCACGGCTAGAAAAAAAACGTAGAGAGTTCTTTCAAGACTTACTCCTCTTGATTTCTTACTATTGTGTTGTGAAGAATAACTCTTAGTGACGTCAATTACATCATAAAAATCTTTTTGTGATTTCATCTTTGCTTCTTTTTATTACTATCAGAACATTTAGAATTCTTGACAATTATGTTAGTTAGGATGACAAAAGTATAATAAATATCATTTTTGATATTTTTATTTACAATTCCCATACATGAGTAGATTTCTTAAACAGTTTATGTGAACAAGTAATTTTTTAAAGCAGTTTACACACGCAGTTACTTGAATTCTTCAGCTCTGGTGGAAAACCAAAAATATTTCAAATTTGATTTTAAAGATCTTGATTACTTTTGAGATTTTAAGTCATCTTCATATTTCTTTTTTACTTAATTATCTACAGAAGGGCCACTTTTCCGTTAAGTCATGCTAGGCACAAGCCCAGGGCACAAAAGGAGGACGAAAAAGAAGAAGAAAAAATTAAATTTAAAGTTAACGTACCACACCACCTGGCGAGTCATGAGAGAAACATTTCTGCCCTTAACGAGAGTAAAGACTGAATTGAGATCTACTATGGTGAATGAAAAGCTTAACAGTCTGATGTTGCTATGCACTTAAAATTATATTACATTGAAAGTTGATTACAATGATGTCATTAATGATTTTGCAATGTCCAAAGTTCGAATAAAACCTTTGTTGTGCAAGTACTATGACAGTAAGTCAACAAAAAAAAATAAGGATGTCTAAAAGTAAAAGGTAGTAAATCGAAAAGCCTTGAAAAAGATGATAATTAACAAGTTGAAAACACTTCATACAGTAATGTGCACTTTATACTGTAATTGCAACAAATTTCATTACTTTATTGTACAAATTTGCAAAAGGATATGATCCGTGATGCCGTGAGGTAAGAAATGAACAAGAATGGCCAAACAATGCCACTATCCTTTCCTTACGGCTGCCGGTTGCCAGCCTAGGACCCGGCGGGTTCTTTGGTAGTGGCAAAAACAAATAAAGGAAAAAGAATAAGAGAATTAAGGGAAAATCCCTACCAAGCCAAAAATTGCAAGGTAAGAACTTAAGGACAGGGATGATGCTCAGAAAATAGTGGGAGGGGGCGTTACAATTTGAAGTGCCTAGGGCGCTGGGGAGGTTAAAAACGACCCTGTACTACAGCAGCTGTATTACGTTTAAGTGATTTAATTAAAAAGACAAAATTTTTATTGTAATTAAAGAAATAGTTGGAAAATTAAATTTACTTTAAAAAATAATTGTTATTATTTTGCCAAAAATACGATTGTAAAAAATAAAGATAGTAGTTGCGTTTTCAGAGTATGGCTGTTTCTTAGATTTACAAGCAAAATATCCGAGAATTGAATAGAATTTTCTATGAGATAGGCTAAAAATTAAATATTTCACTTTATTTAAGCAAATTATATTGCTCACTTTTAAAGATATTCCCGCAGAATTCATAATCACCTAAATAAAAGTAGGAAAAAATCACCTAAATTGAATCTGCGTCAATTATTGTCAAAAAGTAGTTTTTTTGTGTTAATATATAATTTTATGTAAAAGCAAAGCCTCGTCTTGTTAAAAATATTCCTTTGATCTCGCCTTTATTTTGAAATAAAACAATTTTAAAAAAATCGAATTCATTGAAATTAAATCTGAAATTTTCATTACTGGAAATTATCAAAGAAAATCTTTGTATACATAAAGTAATGCAATCTATACCTTAAAATCCGGCGTATAACTCGCACTTATAACACACACAAAAAAAAAAAATAGGATCGAAATTTAGGTTTGCGCATTTTGCGCCGGGTATAAAAATGGAAGCTTTAAAAATAAGATGAACATCGAAAAAAAGTAGGTTTCTACATACATCGAAACACTGTTTATTTAAAAGAAATGATATTCCTTGTGAACTTAAAAAAATTATACTTTTAGATATATACTATTTTCTTCCAAAGCTTGGAATTATACCTCGAATAAATAAATAAATTCAAAACATAAGAGTATTGCGCACGTACATTTCTGATGTTTTCGTAAAAAAGTGGGTGCGCGTTATACGGTGAATATACCTAAAAACTAAAAATTGCAACTTGAAAGTATAGGAGCGCGTTATACGCCGGATTTTACGGTAACGTACTTCTTTAACTACGTTTTTTCCCCGTGAAATAAACATTGCAATAAAAAAGTATTTAATTACTATATTATGGTATCATCAGTGCTGGTTGAAGCTCATTTCGGGCCCTGGGCGCAAAAGATCTACGGGTCCCCTTGGCACTGGCGGATCCAAGGAGGAGCTCTTGGATCCGGTTAAGTCCAGTTTATCTAGGCCCTTCCAAGCCCCGGGTCCCTGGGCACCCGCCCCAAGCGTCCAGTGGATAAACCTGCACTGGGTATCATAATTATGTTTCGATTAAAGTTATGCATCATTTTCATCATTACTTACATATGCATAATTACTTAAATTTCATCAAGTAATGAGGTCATGGCAGACAAATGGTAAAGGTCC